>JAZBGX010000405.1:0-33042 GCA_037414775.1 Zonitis immaculata
AATGTATTTCGGTATTGGTGGTTTCCTACATGTACGTATTCTAGAATTAGGTTAAGATCAAGATTAACGATCGTATTGTACAAATCAGAGTCAAGTTAATTGGTTGTTAGATTTTTTTTTTTTTTGTTATGGACCTTATCTCATCAATAATCGAAAAAAAGACCACCATTGATTCTTTTGTTCTATAATTGCTATTCTCATATTCGTTTTTCTTTTTTTTTGCATATATTTGGTATTATTGGTTGTAAAAATCAATTCTCTAACAGGATACAAAAAATAAATAGCAAACATACAATTTTGTTCGTATATACATTTTATTTCACGTTTTTTTTTTTCCTTCCATCAGCTTGTAAAAACGGAAACATAAACTCGAAGAGGTGCAAATTGCTTTTTATAGTTAGGCATAAAGATCCCTCGGTTGTTTTTTTTATTTTTGTTGTTGTTGTGTCGGAAACTAGTATTATAGAAAAGGTCTGTATCGTAAACTTTTAAGACTTGCTATATCATTCGACTGACCATTGTTAGTCGATCTATATAGTTTGCTATTTTATTTTCCGTCATTGTTACAGTGGTACTATTACATCAGACAACGTGACCGTCCGGAAGAATGGAAATGTCAACCGACCAAATGGTTAACACCGGAACTGGAACGACATGAGATCCTTCTAGGTACATTAACACTTTTCGTAAATGCAACAGCCTCAGGTATTTTATGTTGTTATATTTATAATGGTGGCTATAGTACAGTTTATTATAATATAAATGATTATGGTTGGTTATGGTTTCTATTACAATGGCCGATTATTTTTATTTATACGGTTAGTATAGTTTTAATTGCTATTTAAAATATACATTGGAGAAGTTATGAGATTAAGCGGTTTTAAGGTTTTGCCAAAAGCAATTAACTCTACTCTCTACTAATTAGATCATTTTTGTGCAGCGGCTTATGAAACTTTCCAACAAATCTTTAAAATGGAATTAGAAAATTATATACAGTTTTACATAAAAATTGTGTACTTTCAATTTTAATACATTGCTTCTCTATTATCAGGATTACATAACATACTGGGCACATAGAATTTATCATATGCCATTTCTTTATAAACATTTCCACAAATTACACCACAAATATAAACAACCTACCGTCTTTTCTGTGACGGCTATTCATCCATTCGAAGCTTTCAGTATTCAATTAATGGATGTAGCGCCATTATTTTTAATTCCCGTACATTGGGGTGAGTTTCTTTTTAAATTTTCAATCCAGTACTCGTATTAAAGGTAATAAAAAAATTCCAGTTTCATTTTATACGATTGCAATGTACGTTTATTACCATGGCATCATTGACCATTCAGGCATCAATTTGAAAGCGTATTGGTGGCAACCGTGGCAGCCAGATGTGATTTTCCATGACAACCATCATCAATATTTTCATGTGAATTTCGGCTTCAATATGAGCTTATGGGATAAGGTTCAATATATAAATATTTATTTGTTAATAATTCCAGTTTGATGTTTATTGAAATTCGTTTTTTTTTTTTATCTATAGATTCACGGTACATACAGACTTAAAGATCGTATCTATACTGAAGATATTTTTTATGGTGTAGGCAAGCGGATTGATCAAGTGAGTGTGGATGAGCTTAAAGCTGATTTGGCTGAAAGGGAAGCTGAAAATCCACGAGCCTATCGTGGCAATAAGCCCGAATTCATATTAACAAATCAAGAACTCGACAATTTGAGGAATAAAAACAAAAATCTATAATGTAAATAAATGAAATCTATGTACGCAATATAGATATAGATATACTTTTAGTCGTATGTAAATAACAATGAACTAGGGTATGTTGTGTATAAAGTTTTCAATGTTGTTGAACAAAAGTTATCAATTTCAATTTCGTATATCCCGAGAGATTTTAAAAGACGACCAATGCCCGGGCTATTCCAATGCAATCGATAGTTTCAAACTTTACTGTCACGTTTTATGATCTATAAAAGCTACAGTGATGTGAGAGACGGACATTTTATATGGTTACCTAGTTCAAATACCGTTGGTCTTTAAGAAAACAAACACTACTGGAACATCCTGTTATTCCTGTATTATAGTTTGCAATTTCACATGAGTTTAATAGCGGCTCAATAAAATTTTATACATCGCCAATTGCTACAATACATTATAATTTGTAAATAAATTACAATAAATTTTTATTAACAATAAACATTTCGATTACTTATTTAATAGTAATATTGTTGGAAATTTAAAATCATATCTACCTCCTTCATGATAATGTTGCAACACAACAGTTGCTTTATCATAAATTCAAGAAGCATTTTTAGTTTGATCAAATGTGTTGAAAGAAATAACGGAATTCGTCTGAGAGAATTTAAATAAAGTTGCTTATGCTTCGCAACATTGAACATCAATGGAAAGCATTTTTCTATTTTATATCAAAAATGGCGGATGCGCCCAGGTACTTCTAGTTTAGAATTCCGTCTAAAAATACTTCTTTCTCGGCTATTTCAGCCAACTTTGATACTTGTAATTATTTTATTTCGAATATACTGAGAAGTTTGTTAGCAGAAAGAACTTCGAGAGTAAAAAATACAGATGATTGAGTTTTTACGGGCTACAATCGTTATTTTCGAACGTTTGGTATTGATTTCTCCATCGATTCAATTTTTGGTGTTGTAGCAGTTATTTCATTTTTTTTCTTGTTCAATATTAGCTTTTTCAATTTTTTTTTTTTTTGTAACCTTACCTATTTGAGATTTCTATCAAGAATGTTTTCATCGAATATAAACTGCTCTCACAGAACTCTTACTATTTCATTTTGAAACCATCAACTTGTATTTGTCTGCAATAAATTAATTAATTTTACGAGTTAGATAAGCACGTAGGTTAATTGCACAATGGCGGATGCGCCGGGTCACTACAATATTTCTTTAATCATAAAACGAGTTGTTCCTAATAAATTTATCAAAGTTGCTCATAATCACAACACTCTTTAGTTCTATTTATTCACCAATCATTATTATTGTGAAGTTTTCAACATTGTCGTGACAATAAAAAAAATTCAACAATTTTCCACATGAAAGCTTTATAATTTTGTCTTTTTTTTTGTATTTGGGATTATTTTCCAATAATTTGGTTGAATGAATCGTTTCATTTATATTGTTTTTCAATTGTATACTAGTCATTTGAATTGTAAAATTCATTCTAGTTGACAATGTCAGTTGTTTAATAAATTTAGTCATTGACAGGTTTTATTGCATCAATCACTCCACAGTCTTGAAGGAAATTATTCAAATATATTTATAAAATTGAATTTTTATAATCAATCAATCATCTCTAGAATTCAATGTTATTATTATTATTATTATTTTCATCATATCCGTCATTGTTATCAAACGTAGTTGTTCATTGATTATTCAATAAACAACCACACTTAACCTGTAACTGACACAAAGTGACTATACACAATCAAAGAGATAGAGAACATTTCTCATTTGGTAGTTGACATCACAACTACTATTCAAAGTGATGAATGTAAGATAAGCTTATATAATTCGGATATGTGTTAGTGTAGTAGCAGTTGGCCATTTCCATTTAAATACAAACAGCTATGTAACGATTCTCTTTATTTAACCAATACACACAGATGAAGAAGGCTCTTTAGAAACTATCAAACATATCTAATTACGTTGAGGGTTTCATTAGCATACACTAAGATTCCTTATTAAGAACCACAAGAAGCTCTACTCTAAGTAGGATAGAAAACGCCAACGGGTAATAATAGTTGGGCGATGTTCGTTTTCAGTAATATCAATTTAAAATTACCAAGAACAAATTCATTAAATTTTTAAAACGGAACAATGTCAAAGTGGTTTCCGGAAACCTCAGGGCTTGTTGATCAAATTATTATTTTTTTTTCCATAGAAAAACGAGATAAAGCTTGTTTTTGACATGTCTCTATTAAAATGAAAACAACCGTAAACTAATGTTCCAGTTAAAACTAATGATCGTAATATCGATATACTGTTATGATATCAAATAGATGGCGAATTAGCGATATGCGGTAAAGTCGAAAAATTTCAAACAATATTCTGGTTCTGGCAGCATACTATTAGCTAAACACAATGCATCCCAATATCTAATAGTTCTGTATTATCTTCGATATGGACAATATTACTTTTAAAAATCGTTAAATTTAAAAAGATACTAGAGAGAGGATACTATATTGGTGTTTTAATGAGAAAATTCCGTATACGTCCCTCGTAACTGTTCCTAACATTCATTAAAATGAAATGATATTATTTATTCACAGTTGAAAGTAACACGTTGTTAAATATCGATCGCGACTGGAGGAAAACAAAGAAAATTTGGTTGATGTCAATAGAAAATTTTTAGATAAAGGAAACATTAAAATGATCCAGTTAATTTGAAATTCATACGTGGTTATAATAGGAGAATTTCGCAAAGTGGTACTTTGAGCCCGGACGAATAACAATGTTGGCATCGTCATCGCCTTCCCCCGCATCCTCACTGTTCACCGATAATGAAGAGTTTCTGTTCTAAATTCAGCGGTTGCCTAATTATCGGGCGTTCTTTGGGAAAACTAGCGGTCCGCATGTAAACACCTTCATTATATGATGGTACGTTGTAGTTTGTAAAATATCGCAACAGAATGGGATCGTAAAAGGTTAATGGGCAACCGCTGGGAACCCCTAACAGGTCTATAGGGAACGGACTCAGCACCGTTTACTTCTTACACACCACTGCATAAACGATTCAAATATTACGTATTATAGTAGGAATATAGTGAATCATTCTCAAATCTCCAAGCGTATATCATTTTTCTTGAATAATTCTATATTAACGACCTCGTTATCAATTGACTCTCGATTAACTAATAATTTAATTAAAAACGATTTTATCAATTATCTAAATGAATTATTTGTTATTTGTAAGTTAGATTTGCTTTGGTATTTTGTATTCAAATTCGACTTGGTTGTTATTATATAGTAATTAAGCAACTATTCAATGATTAGAGAAGAAATTAGCAATGCGAAAATTAATTGTTAAAATATTAGAGCTAGAACTTTTAGAGAACCAGGTACAAACTAAGTTACAAATTTTATTTGTTCATTTTTAATGCAAATCTCTAACGCAGAAGATCCATTTTAAATTCTAAATTGCAAACAATTAAATATTACTTATGTTAATATTGAATTTCGCATCAATCCCTTACTATAAGATAGTTGAATAAGTTTTCCGTTAGAGTTTGTGAATTTTTGCCGACACCCAAAGGCTATGGTGAAAAACACGTGTGTTGTAACCAATTAAGCAACACCCAATAGATAAAACTTTCAATTGTATTAGAATTAACAGGAAAAGGACATATGGGCACGCGAAGAATGAATCGTCAACGATTATAGAAAAACAACACGCAACTTGGAATTATTCTTAATAATTCTCCATAAAAAAGCTCTCAGAAATAAAATTCAATTGATTGTGAGTTTGTTCCTTTTGTTATTTATAGAGTTGCAATTGTTGTCCAGGAAATATCGTGACAATACCATCACTAAGATGGTATATATATACAATGAACAAAACCACAATATAAATACATGTTAACCAGTGATTTTCTTTAGTTTGCGTGACCAATTTTCTTATCGATTTTCTTTGTTAAAGTTTACGTATCAATTCGGGCTCGGTACTGCGACACATCATTACGCCGATTGTATCAGAACTTTATTGCGATGACATATAAATTAAAACTGTATACTTATTGTTAGTTAGAATTTGATTGGCTGGTTGTTGTTGTTTCACAAAAATATCAAATGTTTGGAAAATCGACATTAAATTTACATTTAAAAAAAAAATAATAATAATAAACAAATACAATTCCCATTCGACCAATAATAGTTTTTGTTAACCATACAATTTAATTCAAAGTTTGAATTTACTACAGTTGAACAAACACACAAAATAAAGAGCAAACTAGTAAATTAATAAAGTTTACTAATTAGATATTAAACAATGTAGGTATATGATATTGATTAGAATTTATGATACTTATATATTTGAATATATAAATAATTTTATGTTCCACGGAATTTATAATTCAAGTACCTCAATAATAATCCAAAAGAAAAACATCAAACGAGAAAAATACGGTTTTGTATATATTTACGTGGAAAATCGGGGGGGAAAAAAATGAATAAATTCAAAACAAAAATTGAACATCAAATAAATGGAATACAAACCTCTACAAGTATGGATTTCTCTAATGAAAGCTTTTTTTTATGTTGATATTATAAGTATTTATGTGAATGGAATAATTATTTGGTTTTTTTAGGGAAAATGGTGGATGCGCCAGGTTATATTTCTAAATTTCCAGCTCTAATCTGCTAACAAGCAGTTGAATTTTATGTTTGTTTTCTTCTTAAAAGCTTCATTTTTGTGTTTGGATTCTCTAAAAAAGTTGCAATTGTTTCGCTCAACGTACTTAACTAACTGAGCTATGTGTGGCGAGAATTCCAGCATTCCCCGCCTTATAGTTATGGTCTTTGCATACTACTTATGTTGATAGTAATGTTAAATACGTTGTAACATCAACTTACTTTGATGGAGAAAATAAGGAGATTATAAGGCCTATGATGAAATTTAGTTGGCCTTAATATCCGCTTGACCATGTACATATGTAAGAAAAACATAATAGAGTCACGGTACATAACCCAGATTATCAAAATATGCATTAATAAGAGCAGGATTGGAATTTCAAAAAGGTAAGTTCTATATCACAAAAAATATTCAGGATTTACTTGGAACAACAATGAGTAATGCATGATTGATGACAGGGAGCGGCGTGTAGTGCCCCCGTAAAATTGTATCTGCAATTTTGTGCATTATACATCTGTGAGTGTTGTTTTGAGTTCCAACAATTATTTTGAATATAATTTTTGTCCATTGTGGCTTGTTACCCACAGGCACCTTATATATAAATCCATTTAAATATCTAATAATTTAAAATATCCCCTAAATGTCAATCCGTCTTTCTAGAATGTTACCAACGATTCGAGAGTTTTGGATAACTTTCCGATGGGGAAATCGGTTATTATTAGACCATTGTTGATTGGTAGAAAATATAGCACTCGCCCTTCCGCACATTATTAATGATTTCTTTATAAAAGTTCAATTAATAGAAAAGTAAGAAATCACGTTCCATCAAAGTTTCTTCAGTTTTTAGGAGTTAGATTCAGTAAAATTTCCATTTGTTTCAGAGAAGTTTTCAACAATTAGTCGTCAGAAAGAAAAAAGAGAAATTCCAGCTTTCTTTTGCTTGATTTTGTTGTTGTCAAAATCCACCATTCTAATTTATTTGGAAGCCGCCTTTATACTTATATAAAATAATTATAAAGAAGCGGAACTAGTTATTTAATTGCATTTTTTATTGAATTGAAGAATAAATAGAAAAAAGCGACAACCTTTTGTTGTCCGTCATTCTGTACATATCCGTATAGTTCGCTGTATAGCAACTATTTTTTGAAGAACGCTACGGAATGTAATTAGATTTACTTTGAATTAAATATTCACGATGTTACATAGTTTAGTAGGTACCTACAGGAAAAATCTATTTGCGTTTTAGTTGAAAATTAATGAATGTGCAAATTTTTAAAATCGATTCTAAATTCTATTTGTTTTCTCTAAAAAAAAAAACAACAATTAATCCTCTCGATAATAATACAGTTTATTACTCGGCAATAAATTTAATCGAAAAATAATAAAAATCGGCAATTTTTTGAATTATCGGTGTTGCGTGCTATTGAAAGAAAAAAAGGGAAAATACGTAGAATCAAAAATAATTGATTGTCTTTATTGTTTGATTCGATTCAAACATTTTGTTTTTGTTTAGTGTGCAATCCACATATCATTGAGGTTGAGGTATTGGAATTGTCGGAAATCAAAAAACGATTATCAATCTCTATTTCCTGTTATATAGACGAAAACCTAAACTGAAAATCTGCTACAAGCTACAATAGTTTTGTTGAAAATGAATTTATTCATTTTTTTTGAAAAAGTATCATTGTGATTTGAAAAAAAATTTAAATAAATATTTATTTTTGATATATTTTTTTTTATTGAGGACTCAATGGGAATTATAAATAAATACATCAAGTTAAACAAACATAAATATTCAGTCTCAATTCCACAATATTGAATTTCTTTCACATATAACCTGGAAATATTTAGATTATTTTCGTTTTAAAAAAATATCTGTTTTTCATTGGTAATTAATTTTTTCTAATAATTATATAGCTTGTTTTTCCCCGTTATAGTTGAACTGCGATTTTGATAATAATAATGATAATGCAATCAAATGATCAGTGATGTATATAATTTATTTACAAACATATAAGTGGCTATCCTGACACACTAATGACTATGTATATCAAATTAATGTTGCCATATTTTAAATATATATACAAAATCATTTGGAATCGGGATTGTTCTATATTACACCACACTATAACAGTTAAATGGAGACCAGGTAGAATAGTGTCCTTACATCTATCTAAATAATACTGTTGATGGAAATGTACAGTTATGTTATTCAAACCCGTTTCAAGTTTATCAAAATTAAATCAACGAGAGCCTCGTACAATTTTAATACACCCATATATTTACAAAATATACAAAAGCAACCGTTGCAATCTCAAATAAACAAAAATAATATTAACAATAACAACAGCAATTTGGTGTTGAACTTTCGTATTGCTAGAAATTTTATCGATGATGATAATGACGACGACGACGACGACGACGACGATGACATTAAAAATCCATCATCGATATTGTTCAAATGATGTTGAGTTGTTTCACTAGGATTGCTGCGAAGACGTAAATCTGAAAATATATTGAAAAAAATATACATAATTGACGCGAATCGATGAAATTCCCTACAAAAAAAAAAACAAAAAACAAAACAACAACAACAAAAGACAAGTGACTATTGTAAGCTCTTATACGTTGTTTTCCCCCTCTATTTACATTATTGTAGAAGAAATAAATTGGAATATGTCGAAAACATTTACCTCTTTCTTTTGTACCATCGGAATCGTAAATTTCATTGACTGTCATATCGGGGAGTTGCTCCTTCTGGCGGCCGCGTTGTTGGGAATTATCTGTATATTTGCAAAGAATTCTTCTTTTATTGAATAAATTGCTTTGGATTAATTTTAAAATATTACCTCGGTCTAATGATAAATTTATTGGAATTACTGTAGTGGTTGTTGATGTTGTTGTTGTTGTTGCTTCTGTAGACGGTGATGGGATATCTAGAAATTAAATTTGTATTTCGTTGGGTAATTGGATGGTTATTCTAATTTGTTGCTTTGCGAGCTCAAATATTCCATTCTACCGATTATTATTATTATTAAAATGTCAGTCAGACAAATTCATTCTTATTTTTTTATTTCGTTTTAAAACAACAATCGTTAAAATATGTATTTTCCAAAAAAAAAGCTTTACAGTAAATCACATCCGATTTCTATGAGCCGCTTTAGTAGATTGATGACGAAGCTTCTTCACACTTACCGATCTATATACCTGGCGACTTTTATCACGTTGAAAGCTTATATTCATTTCAACTTGAATGTGTTGAAATGTAGAAAGTCATAATGGTTGAATTATAAAAAGCCTGCCCTATTATACGAACCAAAAAAAGTGTAGTGAATCGTGCTTTTAAAAGGGTTTCTAATTAATGTTGAACTTTGAACGATATTGATTGCTAAAATGTATGTAAAATCGACCTTTGAATAATCAATCAGTAATATTAGAGTCCAACCGATATAAATTAATCAATTTGAAACGTTGAAAGCTTTATATAACTTCCTGTCTAAATTGTACACGTATCACGATTAATACGTTTCATTAAAACCTTGTCTGTTGTAATCCGAACTTTGCCGAACTTATCAAAGCCAACTGACCCAAACTGGACTTAAAATAGCTCAAATCGTTATTTGTTTCTTGCAATTGAAACCAGCCGAAATACTTCCATCAACAGGTATTTGATTGGCTTTATCAAAATTTATGGCACCATCAATCGTTCAAGTCAAGTCGAGTCACAAGAAAATAATTACGATTCAATTTTAATTTAATTTGAAGCCCTGCAATGATTGTATCGATAAATTTTTGTCTTCGCAGTTTTGTTTCTGGGAGATATATTACGTTGTTTCCAAAAAGTATTGTGTTTTTAAAATAGTGAAAAAAAGGTAAAATCTTAACGATATGGGTTATAGTAACAATAGCGATACGATTTCAAAAGATTGAATAAACCGAGACATTATACTTACGATAAAGCTTTATAGTGCCATCTGTTTCACCAAGTGAGTTCTTTGCTACACATTTATATGATCCATAATCAGCTGGGCTCATAGAACGTATCGTCAGTTTCATATGAACTTTATAAGCATTATCGACCAAGATGGGCTCATATTTAGCTCCTGAAAAATCAATGAAATCGGTAATCTTGTTAATATTAATGTAATTAACGGATTACTCAATGACACTTTAATGATTGTAAATATATTGTTAAAGTTAAAGTTGAGTGTTAAGTCCTTAGCAAAGTTACTATGATTTATTATCCAAGTTGTAATAATAAAAATAGGAGAGAGTGATTTGATTAGAGTAATTTTTCTTTGTCGATCTATCTTGTGATATTTTCTTTTAAAATATTTATATCGAGTAACAAGATCAATTCACATCAGTTCCAATAATAGACTTCCATATTATACGTTCTGTAATGGTCGTTGATAACGTGGCCCTCAATGCCAATAAACTCGCACTGTTCAATATTTCATCCAACTTGGTGGATGTTTCACTATTGCTAGCCAATACGATATAAAATTCACAAAACGATCTCGGCCTGTTCCAAATAGCAATGAAAATTTAACTTTTATTATATACAGAACGTCCCACGCAAAAGAAAAAATAAACGTAGAGACACTCGACTCAACTCGCCCACTATATCCAAATAGAAGCGAATCATTATCGATGACAATTTTGATGACGACGTGATCGGCACGACAACGTATTCAATTGAATCGTTCTATTTAACAATAATAGTTATACGAATTTTCAAGGCGAATTTCCTTGAATGTTCAACAAAGATTTTTCGATTCGATTCGACTTCAATCATCGGATAAATCTAAATATTCGATTATATACGGAAATATTTGATGATAAGCTTCAAGTGCATTGAGAAACTAACAAGTCTGTGGAAAATCTGTCTTTTGATTTCAATAAAACAAACAATTATGAAGCATTTTGATTCAAAACTCTAAGATTGAAAGAAAATGAAATTTTCTCCAGACAAATGGTTTTCTAATTAAAAATGAATAAGATTAATCGATTGAGACTGTCTAATTAATGTAGTTTGACTCAAATAATCATTATCTTTCTATCAAAACATTGAATTATAAAAAATCTTTTGAAATTTAGGTAAATTAGTTTGGATGATTAATTATAGAAATTTTCTCTTTGATGAATATTCCGTCAAATTATAGAGAAAGTTGGTTGAATAAAAGTTTTGTTAGGCATTTAATATTGTTTAGTAGTTGTTGCAATGAGCATCATAAAGTAGATGAATGTTCTGTATAATAAAATAATACAAATGGAATATTTTACAGTAAACATACGAAAAGGGATGAATAATATGCAAGAAACACCTAATATGTTACATTATAATGGAATCTCATAGTAAACAAGAGAGAATATCAGATTTATTACGGTAGAATTGCTCTTGAAATTTGTACATAAAGGTATGGTGATGATAACTGTAAACTATGCTGCCACTGTTGCTTAATTATTGAAACCCTCTCTTGCACTCAATCATTAACATACTGGAAGAAACTCGATCTTGGTTTTGAATCGCTAATAGTCACAATTACGATCAATACTACAAAAGAATTATTTCTAGCTATCATAAGAAGAAGATGATCAAAATCTGGGATTTGTAACTGGAGAAAAAAGACAATTGAAAGAATCGTTTATTATCCTGATAATAATCAAGTCTAAAATTCTCGAAATTAGTTCCAATCTCGATCGTAATTATAGTGAACATGCTACACAACACTTATGATCACGATCACGATTTAGCGATAATCATAATAATTCGTATAATCGAGAATTAGATATAGAATCGTACTCCAAACAAGTCGAATTTCCTTACTTTATTTTTATTATAGAAACCATTAGCACGTTATTTGTTACTTACCTTTTGTTTCCATTTCCTTTCTATTGGATTACCGCAACTATATAGGTATTATTCTATTTTTCAAATGAGATATTTCAACAATGTTATCTTCAGGTCGAATAACTTCCTTATAATAATAACGATTTTATCATTGCAACGTGCTTTCGAATTATTACGAATTTAAAAATAAATTTATTCAATGTAGGTAGTAGAATTCTGTTATCATAGATAAGAAAATCCCCTTTGTGGAAGACTAAATTTAACTTTAATAAAACTTGAATTCTCGACAATTCATTAACATTTTAATTTGATAGTTTTTTTCTAATATATTCATGCGTATTTACCTTCGGAAATAATATTACCATCGTCCATGGTCCAATAATTGATAGATCTCGGATAAGCTTCCGAATGGCATTCTAAAGTGATTTCCTGGCCTTCCATAGCGCCAACCAACTGATTCTGTATCCAAATCATAGGCGGAACTACAACAAATATATTAACGCAATTTCAATCTATCAAGTTAAGAAAGTTTTCAGATGTAGAATAGAGATTGTGTTGGAGGTTGATTTGTTTCTACTTACAATGTACGCGTAACAGGATACGTTTGCTTACAGAAGGTGGCACACCATTGGATGCGATACAGAGATAAGGTCCCATATGAAGTCGATTAACTTTACTTATGTTGAATATTGTCCCTTCAACTGTAGGAACTGAAAATTACAATTCACCGAAATCTATTACTGAATAATAATCATTGGCCTGTAACTAAAGATAACGAAATTCATCGGAACCCTATTAAGATGAAAATCAACTATACCGATCGACGAAAATCGATAATATCATGAAAATGAATGTTGGGAAAACAAATGATTCTATTAGAAAAACAAAAAAGATTTTAATCGTAATTATTAATTGAGTAACTTTCTGAAAGTATACATATATATGTATATAGTGCAATGTAAATTAATTGCTTACATTCAGGATGTTGTTAGGGGGAAAAATTTCAAAATTTACTAGAGGCAATTTAATGGAATTAAAACGATTTTGTCAATATGATACGCAAGAACATATATATTTATGTAATTGTTGTGGAAATTACAACACGCATCTAGATGATATTTCAAAACATGCAACAATCTCACGCAAATTGGTTAAAATAAGTGTTAAAATATTATCTGGTTATCAGTTTTTCGATTTCATGCTACACTCGGATAAATTACGTTAATGATTCAACGATTACCTAAGTTGCATCTTAATTAAAAGATAATTTGTCCAATAATAATAGTAATAATCCGTTTATATATTAAAATTTGGTACAGTAAACATTAAATTTAAATGGGCAAATTCAACAAAGACGACTAGATTAAATTAGTAAAAGTTTTAAAGTTTCACGTGGAAGTCTGCCATATAAATTTACAATAACGTCAACGAAATCCTAAGTAAACGAATATATATTAAGTTTTAAACTACTTTGATAATTCGAGGATTTTCACGGATTTGTAAATGGAAAAATCGAATTCAATCAAAACATATTGTTATAAACGGTAATTCACAGCGCATGCGCAATTATTTTACGAATACGGTGCGGAAATATTCTAATAGCTTTTTTTTTTTTTTTAATTGAATCGTAAAATCGATTTCGTCTTATATCAGTCTAGACTTAATAAAAATTCTAGTTGGATATATATAACTAAAAATTTTCAAGATCACAAAGAAAATTGGAATACGAATTGAATAATCCTCTAAAATTCAAAAACTCTATAACAACTAATGAGTTGCTTTTAAGTTGTCTCTCTCTACAAAACTTCAGTATAGACTTATTACGAGTTGAACTTTTCTATTAAATAGATGCTCGAAAGTGACGTATGCTTTGAAGGTGAATTTCAAACAAATTTTGCCATTCTCGTTTTAATATTAATTGAAATTAAGTAGTTTTCTCTTATTGTTTTTATTTCTACCATGATAATTAGGGTTACCATATTTCTATAGAAGATAGTCCAATTCTGGGGAATATGGCGGACGAGGTATCGACTCTAAGTCTTAATCTTGCAGGTGTTGACGCGAGTGTTAGATGCGACATGAGGGCGAGCAATATTAGTTCGTCTGCGTCGTTTTGTAATAGTTCATAATGCAGCATAGTATGTATATCCCAAAAACAACCAATCTGATCCTTTTTGTGTATAGTGGTGGATGCGCTGGATGAAAGTCTTTTGAGTATATACGTGGTTAGACCGGCGCATCCACCAATTTTGCAACAACTCAAATTAATACTAATTAGAGCTCTACATACGGTCTTCTTGTCATCTTAACTTGAACCATCAATGACTCAATTGAGAATTGTAAATTTGAACATGATAAAAATGTATTTAGGAAAATATTGGAAAAATGATACGACACTAGAGAATAGATAAAAATAAAACGTTTGGAAAGAAAATAGAAATAATGCTGCTTGTAACAGAAATATTAATACATTGTCATGAATATTTGAAATTGTCTTTTGTATGTCTCGTTTCTTCCATATCATCTTTTTGCCTTGATATTAAAAGTATTGTTGTTGTTAAGAAATAATTTAAAATTGTTGGGAGGAAAAAAATTTGGCATCGTTTACAGTGGAGATTGAAATCCATTATCTTGTATTGAATTTAAGCAGTATTATTACTGCCATCATTATTATTATTTATTTAAAATTAAAACTGATCTGATGTGGTTATCATTGTGTACATTTGGGAGCTGTCCAGCATCTGTCCAATTAGTTAGTTCAATCAATTCGCTTATCTAATCATCGATGGATACATTTCAAAGTTTACAAATTTTTATGTAAATATTTCAAGTGTCAATTTACTTATGTAATTAAAATTAGCTACACTTACACGTATTATTAGTATTCCTAGAATAGTATAGAAATGTAATTACAATTAATGATCTCTCTTTCTATTTGTTTTCAAATATGTAAAAGCGCGATGTTATAGCTATCCAATTGGCTAAGAGCTTTAGCTTGCTTTGATCCTTTGAAGTCAACTCAAACAACATTCGTATGAACATACATTCGGTTAAGTGCATTCATTCAACTATACTATATAAACATAAACACATAGAAATCGGTACATATAGGTATATATAGAAAATGAAAATACCAACAAATCTTTGAAATTAATATGTTGGAATAACGTTTGATGATGATGATGATGATGATGATGATGACGTTGATGATGGTAGAGCACTATCAACATTCAGCTTGAAGCGATAAAATTTATTGTACATATATATATATTTTTTTGATTTATTTCCGGTAATATTATATTTTTTTGATAGATGAAACTGATTACTTTCACATTTTTCTCTCGAATGTAAAAAAAGCAAGTTTAATTACCAATTTCAAAGGGTTTAATTAAAGTTGTATTCATTGAAGTTATGATTTGTAATGTATTCGATACAATTGTAACCGTATCTATAGCTGGAAGTGGTTGTAATGTTTTCAAATTTTGAATTTCACTTTAAATTTACATATTTTGATATTTTAGCATCTTACTTAACAATAAATCTACTGCGAGTCGAGAACTATGATTGATCCTGTTTATTACTTTCTTTTTTTTCGAAAATTTCACGTATAGAAAATTCAGATTTCAGAAAGCATGAGCGGAGCTAGCTGTTGGCTGTCGCAGCAAGGTGCACTGTGTGAAAAGCTAGAATAGATAGCTCCGCCCATGCCCTCTCAAATGTAAATCTCCTCTAGCAAGAATATATTTCTGGCAGTGAATTTCCTTCTTCTCGCACCGACAACACAACCAATCTAATTTTTTCAATGTAAAAGTAATAGAATTCGAGAATTTCATTCATTATTATTATCATTAATATTTGATTCAATGATGGAATGAGTAGAGGCACTTTTTGATCTACGATCAGTGCACAACTACTATGCATTATTCCAGTTAGTATAATAATTATTTGCAACAAAGACACTTTAATCAATTTTTTTTCTTTGAATTATTCCCTATCGTTATTGGAATTGCGATTCAGCTGAAAGTCAATTTTTTTTTATTATTAAACATTTTAATTACTTTTTGATTTATCTGGATTGTTTATTGTTAGTGAAATTAGAAGAAGAAAAAAATTGAAAATGTTTTTCTATTTGTTGAAAAATATGGTTCCGGCTGATGTAAGCTATTTTATAAAACACCTTATTTATGACTCATTCAAATCGTAAAATTTCCCACTGCGCTATCTAAGTACTTCATTAACAAAAGGGGGTGGTGTACAAGTTCTGTATATAGCTTATACTTGTATAGTTGGGTGTAAATTATGGCAGGTAAGATTATCGACGATCTTAATGATTGTTTTAAAACAATATAGTATTATAAAGGGAATAAAATTGCCACAACAACAAATAAACAACATTGAAGTAATGGTGCGAGAAGGAGGTGTAAACGGGTAAAATGGAGGGACGGGCCAGGAACTAGTCCAGAACCGGCCGACCGGAACTCTTTGCCTGAGGTTCAACGTTAAATCATCCTATTTACTCCAACTCAAAATGTCTGTATTGTTGTTGTTGTTGTTGTTTTTGCATGGATTCGTTTATATATGTATGAATATATATGTTTATATAAAACAGCTCGTGCATACATTATGTTCATACTTTTCAAATTCATTGTTATGTTTATTTTACACATATATACTTAGTATGTATGTATATAATATAAAAATTGGATGACATAGATTACTATTCGTCTTATATAGTATTATATAGCAATACTTTCGCAAATTTCAATAAAAATATAGAAATCTAATGAAACAGTTGGCAATTTTCTGATCGTTTCCAGATCTAATCAATCGAACAATCAAATAATAAAGCACACGAAATAGCCATTTTTCTCCTTAAAACAAATTGGACAGAATAAATTTATTCAAAACTACTATCGAGATATTTTTTGAATAAACATTCAAGCCAAGAAGAAAAAAATATATAGCAAATAATATCGACAAAAACTTTCCATCACGTTCAACATCTATATATATCATCACTAATGGTATAGATATATAATTTTTTTCTTTTTTATTGTTACAAACAAGAAAAACTCTCCAACAATAATCTAATTTAGAATAATTCCAATTAAAATAGCGATTTGGACAGTCCGTTATAAGACAAAATGAAAATTGTATATCTTGTATTTTTTTGAATATTCATATCGAGTACTATCGATTTCAAATAATAATTCCATTTAGAATTAATAACAAAAATACAACTGTCTCATAATGTTCCATTACAAAACTAATAACATTGAGCTTGACGAATAGTAGGTGTGATTCTGTAGATTTATAAGGTAGAATATTGCGACCGAAACTAATAAATTCTCGTATCAAACGATATGATGTTTGTTATATACACCTAGATGGCGGTTATAGGTAGGTGAATGAGAATTTCATTCAATTCAATATTTATAAGTTAATTCACCAATTTTCATTATAAAGATTTCTTACCTTCTTGTCCATTGCCTAATGGTATTGGCTCACCACCTTCTCGACGCCAAGCTATGTGCGGTTCCGGTGATCCGGTAGCTGCACATCGTAAGCTCACATTTGATCCTTCTCTGACCACCATATCAGTACTTGTTGGATAATCGAGAATATCAGGTGGAACTGTGGATATTTATAAATATATTAATTGGCTAAAAAACATAAAATTTCTATTATTTTCATTTGAATATTGAAAAATAACTGTAATTAATTCCTATTTATCTTTACAGGCGGCAGAAAATAAGTAAATTTTAAATCACAAAATTCTCTAGTAAACAAAAGCTTGTTAAACAGTTTTACATTAAAAATATTCCTTCGGGATAATTTTTTTAAGTAGCACAATAAAACGATATTAATTAAGTAAAAAAAGAGTAGCTCATCAAACACAACTGTTAATTAAATTTTATTGTTTTTTTGTTTTGTTTTGTAGAATATTTACCAACAACATCGAGATAGCCAATTTGGCTCTTCATTGGATCAGTGTTGATTTGGCACATATACCATCCCCTATCCGATTCACGTACATCCCTTATATGCAAATACCAAGTACGATGTTCGCTATGTGTAACTCCGATACGATGATTTTTGGTAATTACATGACTATGTATTGTTAGTATAGTTTGGGTATCCACTCGTAACCAGGCTACCTGTAAAACCACATAAATACATTTACTAACAATAAATTATTTGGATTTGAATCGTTTTCGTTTCGGAACAAAACCACGACCATATTTAATTAAAATAAACTTGATATAATTGTCGGATCTGTTTATTTGGCAGTCATTTCAATCGTTATAATATATAAATGTGATAATTGAAGTTTAATAATCTAATTAAAAATAAATAGTCGTTGAAAATTTCTTGAGTGAATCAATAAAAAAAATAATTATCCAAAAACTTAATAATTTGATACCAGATTATTGATAAAACTGTCATAAATCTGATACGCTATTTGTTCCTTGCGACATAAAATCAATCACAGATCGTACCCTCGTAATATTAGATCAGACAAGCCACCCTCTCTGGAAAATGTCTTACAAATAAAGGCTCGATTCTAGCATTTATATTTTGTAACGTATACGGTGAATTTAAAGTTTATAAACTTGGCGAATCTAAAAATAGTCATATTTTGAATTTTTCAAAAATTCAATAATAACTAAGAGAGAATAGACGACGAATAGTTTTATGTGAAAGTTTACATTTTAAAATATTTTTTTGATAAGTGAAGACTGTTTGCGTCGAGTATCCTTTTTTACGAACGGATCTGAAAAGTTATGTGAAGATTCCTAAAATATTGAGAACCGATTTACCTTTTGACATGAGGAAAAACTAGGATATTATACGGGGGCGGTTGGAATACTGTCGCAATATAAAAAAAAAACACGACAAAATATTGACCGTATCGTTCCGGGAGAAGTGGCCATTATTATAAAATAAAATATGGCTCATCATCGATTGGTTGAGAAAATTCTTCAAAGAATCGAGACTGTATATATAGTTACGGAATTGGAAAATAAACAACAAACCAATTTTCAGAAAATTTTGCCAAACCGTTCCGCAAGTAGACTCTGTATATTTTTAGGAGAATTAGATTGTGCAATTAAAAATACGATTTAATTAATAATAATAAAAATGTAACTTTATTAAAATTGAAGGAAAACAGAATAATGGAAAAATAAATAAACAAAGAAAATATGATACGAAAAGAAAATTGATACGAATCTTGCAAAGATTTGATTACTAAAATAATATTTGAATTAGAAATTTCGTTAATTAATGGTAATTTCCGAAATTATTAAGCTAAAACAAAAAAAAAAAAACAAACATTGATATAGACTCCTTCGTAACACACTAAAATTTGTTATCAATTTGGAAAATGCTATTCAGAATTTCCATGGAAACACCGCTTTATTATCGGTGGATTATACCAATTTCTAGAGAATAATAACAATTTAAAAATTGATTATTGATTCTGTATAGAGAAAGCTTTTCTCATATTTTCTTATTCCAAGAGAAATGGGAATTGCTGATGTAAATTGTGGAAAGTCGACATTTAAGTGAAATATCTAAAAATATAGCTTCATATTGAAATTTTACTAAAATTTCTTCCATTTCAAATCCATTCTTTCATTAGCAAATCAATTCATGTCAATTCTCAATTACTCTTATTATTACGTACAGTGATTTCAAACTGATGGGCATTTTGGTAGAGCTTCCGTTATATTTTATTACTGCCAAAACGTCTTGTATGAAAGAATTTGTTGATAACTTTATTGATTAGCTGCTGATAGATTATTTCAAATTTATAATCTATATTTTTTCTAGTTCTTGAAGAATATTCCGATATCTGATGCTTAACCTTCTCAATATTACACTCCTATTTGAATAATGAACAGTTAATTTATAAACTTAAGAAATTCCTTATTTCCAACAGTTTTAATAACTGTGTCATTAGACATTCTTTACTTTTTCTCCAAACGCTTTTCCACAACTACTTATTAGGCCAAGTTTAATTTAACAAAAAAAAAAAAAAATGTTTCGCACAAGTTTTCTCGTTTGAATCCGCTTTAATTTACGATGCCGTCTAGTTTCTTTTTTAGTTACGGTCATTTTTTTCTCTTTTTAATTATTATTATTCTCACGCCACCGTTGTAGGTTCTTTAATTAGGCGCCAACAATGCCGACTTTTCATTTGGACGTCGACTGCGCAAATTAGCAAGATAAATTTCCAAGATTACTATTTCACTCACCTTAAAAGTTGATAAGTTGTCTACGCCACATTCAAGAACAGCTTCCCTACCAACCGGAATTGTAATGTTCAAAATGGGACCTGTGAATTTTGGTATGTCTGAAATAATAAAACATTTTTTTTTTCTATAGTGGAAAAATAAAAAATATAAAATATGAAAATGTTTTAATTAATTCACACGCTATGCTCTGATAATAATTTATAAAACTGAACGTTTAATGTAATATTTTGACAAATAGACTTGATTTGGGATCGTCATGCTGTCAGGTCTCTTTAAAATAATTAATAAGAATTTATTGATAGTGAGAAATAGAACAAAAACTATACTTGGGGTGGTTAAGCTATATAATATATCTGTTTGGTGTTGATCACGAAGACTCTATTCCAACTATACATTTCCAACCTCAGAAATTTATTTCTGTTCTGGTAGCGATAAGGGTAGGCGTCGTCCTGATTTACATAATAATATCCTTCCACTATGCTAGTTGCTACTACTGCCATCCTGTTCACTTTAAAAACAAATTCGTCTCACTCGTATAATAATAATAATAATAATAATAATAATCATAGTCGGTGTATATTATTTAAAGGGTAATTTTAGGAGAGATGGGGCCCGCCTGTTAGGTTTTTTTTGTTATAAGCAATTGAAAAATCTCAGATTTCAACCTAATCGTTGACCATTTAAAATGGCGACATTGATAAATTAGCCATTCCAATATAAATGGAATGAATTGTTTTATTTTGTGATGAATCTTAGAGACATTGGACATCGTTTAAATCAGCCTAAGTGATAGATCGAACAATCTGTCACTAGTTGTTATCAATAAACTAGAAGGTTAACGGTTAATGCATCACATTTTGGACAATTTAATACGATTATAGTTTTCATAATTTTAATGCGATAAATTGGACCGTAGTTAAGAATCAAAGTATTGATTATTTAAATATATGGTTGCGATGTCGATGAATTATTTTCGTTTGTCAATGGAACACCAGTCTATACATATATATGTAGATTAAAAATGTTCGCATATAATATGCTGTATAATAATTTAATGCTGGAACTGACATCCCCACCGCAGATCGTATCCAACAACACTGATCCATCAACGACCCTCTCTTGTTATGTAGCCAACCGGCAATCATTGATATCGAATGTCTCCCTTGTGGCACGCTATGTATTATTTCCGTACAACACCCTGGCTCGTTACGTATACCAAAAAACTACCCCTAACGAATCGTCAACTGAAATCAATTGATTGTAGTATTATAGGATGATAACATTCAACTCAACGGGATATCCGGCTAACGTAATCTTAATATTTGTTGATAATTTTCATCCCTATTCATACAATTCCAAAATAAAATGAGTCACGCATTCAAATTGGATATAAGATAAAATTTTGTCGAATTATTGTGATAGATTGTAATGAAATAAGAGGTATACTAGAGATGATTGTTGGCAAGTTGCCCTCAAGATTCGTGTTTCATGTTCAGTGTGTTAGCGAATTTCCAATTGCAAAATTGGAAATTTTCACTTGTTGCTTATCATAGAATATTTAGAGAATTTTTTATGTTTCAATCATATTTACATATCAATCAATCAATCTACAAGAGAAATAATACAGTTTCATTATTAAATGATTTTTTAATTATACCAATACTGGAGGCTTCCGGTAATTACTACCAACTTTATTGAGGGCAAATGCTTTCATAAAATATGACCCCCGTGTTTTAGAGATGACATTGTCGAATTTGTGCATATTTAGAGTGAATTATATTTTTGAAAATTCGAAAAAAAATCCAATCAACACACTCAGTATGGTATCAGGAAAAATTTATAATGCTATCGGTTTTATCTGGCAAAGAGTGTGATGTTCAATATCTCGATTCAAATTTGCATTTCAAACAAACAATTAATGTTCAATATATGATGTTACTAATCTATTGCTAGTTCAATATTATATACATATATGTATATTCTTTAAATCGGGTTAATTCAGTTGGAAATGTACAGTCCGGATGAGGTGAATAATATATCAAACATGTCAATAATGAAAATGCATTGGTTCGACAGAGTGAGATAGAATTTAATGGTTAAATATTTGTTGAACAATGGTCGTGATGGTGGCGGGTTAATTGCACCGGCTGCACTAGATGCAATTAGGATGAAAATTTGTATTACATGCAATCGTTCGTGAATGAACATATTCGACGGTTGTCACCTCAATGATTAGATAAACGATTTTCAGTAACAACTGGCTCATTATATGGTTATATGCTCATCATACAGCCATCCGTTTATATAGAGTGGGAGAAATACAGGGATGATAGAGATTCTAAATTTTCATTCTTTTTGTCCCGTAGGATATTAATGGACTTGTGCATAATTTTCACTGGTCGAACTCTAAATTATACCCTGTAGCGTTGAAACGGTCTCGAATACGGTTTTATTAATTGAAAAATATGCTTCAAACAGTTTAGATAATCGACAATACCCATAATGGAGCTTCATTTTCAACTTTTTCTCTTTTTAATCAGCTTCGAAAACTATCAATTCCATAATACAAAATAAACCTTATTCAGGCAAATCTTCATATCTTTGGAAACCCTTTGCAAAACTATATAAGTCTTCACCACCATATCGTATTCTGAACGACAAATACAATATTGTTCTGATAAGAACAACTTGGATCATTCTGAAAAATTGTGTGTCATTCCCTTGAATAAATAAATTCCCATTATACATTTATGTATTATTTACATCCTCAATAATTCGCAAAGTGGTCACGGTATTATAAAGACTTGATTATTCCAACAATTGCTAAAAAATTCTCCTTTATTTCTACAAATTAACCGAATTTTACTAATTAGACATGAACAAAAAGCTCCAAATTTCAACAATTAAGTCCGCAACTTGTTATTAGAAATTTTTTCATCATTGTTAAAAACTATAATGAAAAAAAAACAACAATAACTATAAAAAAAAAACGTAAAATTTTACATGAATAAGGTAAAACTTCTTTTCGGTATTCTAATCTATGCTGGTTTCCATTAGTCGACCTGCATTACTAATGAACCACTTGAAGAAAGACGAAAATTGAGGGAATAGACTAGAGAGGGCTTTTATATGGTTGGATTATGCCTCAATTAAAACTTCAATGAAGAGAGCGCGTTTTAAATAAAAAGTATATAGAAACTTTCGCGAACGGTTTATTCCCGCAATTTTTCAATTAGTGGATGAAAAAATAGAAATTCCACAAATTCTCATGTTAAAATACAATAAATCCAATTTGACTGTTTATGAGTCGTATTCTTATCAAATTACATAATTTTCATTATGATGATTGATAGAGAACAAAAGAAAAGCATTTCGTTAATATATAAAAGCAATCCAATCAAGTTTAATAAAAAGCTAGCTTTTCTATAATGGACATTTAACATTAAATGTCATTGAGGATATACGCTTTTCATCAAAATAAATACCAGAGGAGAGCATGGTGGCATGGATTTTAGCAGATAATAAAAGATCCGGGCTTTGCTCTATAAATATCATTCAATCACGCTAGTATATATTTTTTCGTTTTAATTGTCTCGCTCATTACTATATGGATTGTGATCGTCGTATAAACGTCTTCGTTTAAGATCGATAAAATAGAAATTACGTCAAGACTAGATAGACGATCACGATCATGATTAAAACAACAATGACAATGATTCACGATATATAGTATACGAGCTTTATCAAAGTTATAGTTTAGAAATTATAAACGAGTCCACTATGATCGTGATTTGCATTTAACAACTTTACTTCCAATTGCAATCAAGATTATGGCTATAGAGAGACGATGAATATTGATGGTTATGGATCATGATCATCGATTGTTAATGAAACATTTAGGTGCCAGTCTACAATTCTTCGAACTGTCTTGTATCTTATAATTATTTTATCGATTAAATCAATATTGATACGCTTCCGACGAAACAACCATTTATTACTATGTTCGGTTATCATGACGTGCATAAAAAACTTCTAGAATTATAGTTTTAATTAATAATGCAAAGATCTAATAGTCGATATTTGTGGTAATTTCCGTTGATTAATAATTGATGAAGAAAATGTTGATTTTTATTATTAAATAGAGAATAAATGACAATTGTCGTTCCTATTCAAGATATAATACAATGGCATTTATTCCAAGTGAGACCTTTAAAACATGAATAACAATGTCATTCGCGCTACATTAAACACGGCCGTTATTCTACCGAAGGTAGAAGTAATCCACCATAAGTTTAAATGTCAATATTCGATATGAAAAAGTCTCCATTTAGAAATTTTTAAATCAAATGTAGAGTGCAATCCGATCGTACAGTTCACATTTCAACCCCTTCATACACCCCAAGAATATTCGTTGATGCTCCAAAACCACCCATTGTCTGTTTCTCTCTCTCTCTCTCTTACTCTATCTCTATATACGTTTTCATCAAATTCGTTAAATCAACGGATATTAGTCGGATCTATATTATACAATATGATGATATATTATTATTATATATATCTAGTGACTTTGATGTTATTGGTGAAGTTTTGCGTGACCACAACTGTCCACTGGCTGTCACCTGGAAGTGCTTCAGGAAACATGAAACGCGCCCGATTTCAGCACTATAATAACTCATAGCCAACGGTGATCGTATATCAAGTTATCGTCATTGATTAATATACTTGAAGGGCTCACGTTGTTGTTGTGGTAATTTTTTTTTCTTGTTAATTAACTTCATTTCTATACTATATGTATATAGTCGAGAGTATTTGAAACTTTACTTATAGAAAAATCAGAACTTTTTGTACACCTATATTATTGTGCAATAAACTTAGAATTTTTGACATTCAATAGATTAATGATAGTCGTGTTCACGAACAGGTACCGAAAGTTAACTGTCTTCGTCTAATGAATGTGGAGGATTAATGAATTGGATAATTAACTTTCAACAACTATTGAAAGAAAATTTAACTAATAGTTGTACCTTATATACACTATACATTATACGTTCATATAAAAATTTTAATTATAAAAAAGAAGACGCATGTATTGTCCTTTAAAATTACGTATTCAGGTCAGGATATTCGTATTTAAATTGAAAATGGAACATCAGATTAATTTTTGATTTATTTTATTACGTTTCATTTTACTGATAAAAATAAACGTACGAGTAGTTTCTAGAGCTTTTAATTCTTAATAAGTTTTCGGAACTTTTTGTTACTTGGCTATTAAATATATAGCTATATATATACCTAAACTCTATCAAATTCTTGAAGGTGGACTATTATATCTTACAGAAACATTCAAACACGTCCCTCTTAAACTAAAACTAAACTCCTAAAACTAACAGAATTTGTAATTAATCTTCAATGTTCATTTTATAGTCAAAGTTTAAATCTTATTGAACATAAATAATTATCAGGTTTTAATGATTGTTGTTGTATTATTAATAAAGTTCGATTACATTATGGAATCGACATTTACATGATATTACGTTTCAAAAGTTATTGGCAAGTTTCAGGTGAAACTTAACTTTGAGCTTTTGGACACCTTATAAAGCTTGACTATATAGTTTATTCCTAATTTATATTACGATAGTAACATAAATATTTAGCTACGATCCGGAAAAAAAACGAACTCAATAAAAATTGTCAGGGATGCAAATTTCAAAAGTTTTTTAGCAATATTTTTTGGTGCTCACTTGTTATTTTTATTGAATTTCGCTTTTTAAAAAAATAAAACAACAGAATTACGAAATCATTTTCGAGTTAAGGCGTGTATGCACTATACAGACGGATAAACATCGAACAACAGAGATTTGTTCTTCCATAATTTCCTATGTTCGCTTACCAATAATTTCGCTAGTAATCGGACCACTGATACTGGTGCATTGGATTTCCATTGGGAATAAGAGTTAGAACGGTTTTTATTTATTTTATTTCTTTTTTTTTTTATTATTTTGAAATTAAATTGCATCAAGTTAACGTGCAAACCGTAAAACGAGAAATCTATATTGAAGTAGATTTATATTACACAAGAGTCTAGTTGAATAGCGGAACATAACCGCAATATAACAACAAAAATATGTTCATTGGAGCAATGAATTTGTATTTCCAAATTGCAGGAGTTGAGCCATACAAAATCGACAATAACTAACAATAAATAAAATATATGATTGCTAAACTATAATTACATAATATAAAAATAGAGAGTTATGGAGACTGTGATGACCGGGGGCGATCATTGATTACCTTAACAAATTGGAAGCTTGACTGAACCGACACAGAACCAAACGATAAAATACACCCTTTGGGTAACAAAATGAACTGAAGATTGAGAGATATTAGGTATTGGGCGGATGGAGTTCTGTTAGTGATTCGAACCGTAATAACAAATAAAGAATCATTTTATAATTGATGGAGATTTATTTTTTATCATTGTTGGTTTGTTTGTTTGTTGTTTTTGTTAAATATCTAGAGATAATCTGTTTGTTGTTGATAAATTTTAAAAGCCGATATCAATCACTTGTACCGAAGGCATATATACCGACTTGGTGGACTGTATCCAGTTATATTTTAGAGTTGCACGCTGGTACAAAAATTTTGAGCTGCCTAGGTCATCGCCAAAAACGTCCATTCAATTGCTTCTCTCCAAATCCTGTTCCTAGAGATTTCTATATCTATATACCCGGCTTAAGGAGCTGCTCAGTCGCATTGTGAGAGAGAAAATTCAAAGATTTCGAAAAAACATGGCCAAGCGTATTAATTTTTTAGTAGACTTAGTTGAAGAATAAATTTATATTTTATCCAATGAACATTATGTTTTATATATCGATCAATATTATTTCTGGTTCGTCCCTCGTATATAAGCAAAAGTCATGGAAGCTGAAAGACGAAATCGAATTTTCGATAAAAGCAAATTCTACATACAGGTACAATATCTATTGATGTATACTTTCAGCTATGAGCAAATCCGTTTTTTGTTTTATTTTGTATTTCTTATAAAATCATAACGGTCGCATGCTCAATTTTCCATTGTATTATTCTGTAAGACAAACAAATCGGAAGGATAAATTAAATATTAGATTTTCCATTTTTCTTTCTTTCTTTCTTTCTTTCTCCGTGTTACATCTTAAGATATTGAAACCAATATTTTGAAATTGTTTAATAATTTTTCAGAATAAGTTTTGTAGAGTATTCCAAAGTTTTTTAACAAATAAATTTTTCGCCTCGTTCGCTTATTTCTTTTCTTTCTTCTTTTTTTTCGTAGCTGAAAGTTTGAATACATCCAGTTTTCGAATGCAGTATATATATATATATATATGTATTAAATCATCAATGTATTTAGCGCTTGGATGGTTAATAATAAAAATGACAAAATAAAAAGTTTGGAAAAAAAGCTTTATTCACATCAATAACGAATTGGAAAACTCGAATGGGAAACTTGCCGTCTGTCCATATTTTGAATGAATTTGTGTTTGTTGTATAAAAAAAAAAAAAGCTGAGATCCTGTCAGAAACAATCTCATTATGTTAGAATTACTAAAGGCAGACTTATCTATTTTATTAGACAGTTGAAAATAAACAATCGTCATTTGGAAATATCAATTTGGAAAAGTTATTTAAATTATAGGTGTAAATTTCGGTTGATCTAAATCTAATTACGATTATAATACTAGATTTGGTGAATAACAATTCAACCATTAATTTCAATATAATTTTATATAGGTACTTATTCGTTTTGTTGAAAATATGTGTATACATATATATATATGTATTATGTATGTATTCCAAACATTATAATAAGCTGGTGTTCCATGGAAGTATCTAATTGGGAAATTATAGTTAATTATTAACATCCAATGCTCTGATTATTTTGCCAACAATTATAGTTCTATTTATATCCAACCCTTTTTCCATTTCATCCAAAACTAAACAAATTATGATGTTGGTGTTATTTTATGAGAAAAAATTCAACAGTGGATTTTCCAAAATCTCAAAAATTCCTCAAGATTTCCATTTTCGAGCAAACTATCGAAAAGCTTTCAAGAATATTAAAATAATCTAATCGTGGAAAAAATTAAAAACAGACAACTTCCGATTTCGAATAAACTACTCGCTTACAAATTTCTAAATTTATTAATCAATTTAATGGGGTCGAAATAATAACAAAAACGCACTAAATTGATTAGGGTGCTTTGTTGGAAGCAAAATAAATATTGTTATAGCTGTGACACAATATAATTTTTTTATTTATATCAAAAAACATATTGTCTGAAAATTTTAGTTCTCAGTTTTAATTTTTCAATATTTTCTATTGAGACTTCACGCATATAAATCGATCATTTTCGTTGATTAGGCTAACTTAATCTATCAATATAAATATTTTAATTAATATAGATCTATTAATTTTGCACTAAAGCTCTATTTGGAAAAAAGTATGATGCATTAGAATGTCTTTCAATGGACGAAATCTGGATTTGACCTAAACATTTCTTTTATTCTCTTATCATTTGACATAAATGTGTTTTTATTTTATTTATATATCGATAAAAATTCTTCCAAGAATCCGCCTAGAAAAGCTTATGGTATCGCAGCTTAGAGTAGATTTCTTCAGATTCATATGTCTTCATAATGAAAATTTTTGAGCTAGACGATGCTCAAACCCAAGTCAAATGTGTTTTGTAGTTTCAATGATAAATCTATATGTTGAAGTATCTCAAACGTCTAGTTTTTCTGATTTTATCTAAACAATGTTAATACAATCCTTAAATCATTATATTGAGATAATGGAAATTCTTCTTTATTTGAGTCTTGCTTGGAATTGAGTTATTTATGAGGATAAAGACTTTTTGTATTTCGAGATATCCTTTTGTTTGTCATATTAAGTCATTTGTAACTCCATCAAAATCCCTTTTGTTATCACAAAATTGTCACATAAAGCTTTTCCCACTTGACTCAAATAATTGTTTATTTAGAATCAAGCGATTTAACATGCAAATATTTGTATACAGCGATTTTATTGTTGAGCTATATAGTTACAAACTTGTATACTTTGTTGGTAATATACAACATATATACATAAATATATACACCTATGTATTGGAGTCCGGAATTGGAATGCTGAACTCTATGGTTATAACTGAAGACACCTGCATCCTGAACATACTGTTTAGTAGTTTCGTACACATTTATTGATTTTCTTAATTAATGCTCCTGGAATACAGCTACTAGTCGTATGAAATAGTAACAGCATTTAAACTGGGAAGGAATACGAAACTACGGCGATAATATTTGTAGATAGTATCTATATAGCGACATTCTTCGAACAAGCAAAGATGATTTGTTTGAAAACAATTTAACCGATACAGTTTACTCTTTATGAATAAATTGTCTTTTTTAATTGAAATGGAATCCATTTAAACAATTATGGAAATCTCCATTCTATAAAAAAAGATCTACATATACAACATAAAAATACGTAAAGTGACTATATTGCGGTACAGCAATAGATTGAATGTATGAATAAAACGACATCGTTGGTGTGTTCGGAAATCGAATAGAGACGTCGTTAGTTTAAAATCCTTACTGTCGATTGTGCGACCTTTGATAGTATGGATCCCTAGTGTGTGTTGAAATCTACAAAAAAAAGCATGATAGTTCTATCCCCATGGGGGATTTGACCGTTAATCTACCAACTTTCTTATCGTACAAACAATCCACAATCGGACAGAAATCGGATTATTGTGTTCATATCGTGGAAACTTTCTTGTCATTTATTACCGAGAAGAAATGAGTATTATTCCGACAAGAGAATTCAATATGTCCCTCCGTCATATATATGTACATGCGGAAAGAAATTTCTAGAGTACTCAATCGGTGAAGAATCAATATGTCACCACCACCATATAATGAAATCACAGTGATGCATTATTTCCATTTGATAGTGTTTGAGTAGATGAGGGCATTACTCTTCGTTTATCGATAAATTCCCATCTATTAAATAGAACAATACCTAAGAGTAATGCGCTATTCAAAAAGATTAATTGGTAAAAAAATATGCTTTTGTTTTTATCGAACCGGAACCATTCGATTTTTGTTAATAAATACGTCAAGTAGCAGATACAATAACAACCCCCTATAGTGTAGTGATATTGGATACTAACTACTACCCAATATTGGTTTAGATTTAACCACAATCGGTTATTCTTATATTATCTTCTAGCTGGCATAAACTATCAGAATAGTGAAATTTGATTATTAAATAAATAATCAATGTATTAATTGAGTTGACGACAACCCGCTGTTGAATCAGTATTAGAAATTATTACTAATCGTAAGAGAATCGCTGATGTATTTATTAGGGATTCCAATATAATGCATCTGTGGATGACGTACAACCCAAAACTGGAAAATGTTTCTTTTTGTCGAAACAAAAGAAATTCAGAGATTTGAATTTCGATTAAAATTGTAAATTTCGTAATACGATAATATTAGGTCTATATCTAAATAGAGAGTGGATGCGGAATCGCCTTAGAAATTCTATGAGGTCGACAAAATTGTGTGTTGTTTGTATTAATATCCTGCCAGGATATTGGACAAATCGAATCGTTTAGATAATATTGCAATTACAATCTGTCATTCGTATAATTTCATATTGAAGCTTTCACTCCAGCACATAAAATCTCAATGGAGTATTTTTTGAAATATCTTCCGAATCAAACGACACCTTAAGGATTTCTGCCACTCTAACCCAGATTCTATCGATAAATTTTTATAATAGTAGGATGGGGAAATATTATCTAATTTAGATTTGATTGCGGCAATTGTGTATAACTTTTGCGGAATTACTGTGTTGAATTATAGTGAACGTAGTATCTAACAAATTGTAAAATTCAATTATAAATTACTTTTAAAGAGAACGTCTGCTCGTTGGGTACCCAGAATGTTGACTGACAAACAAAAAGAGAAACGAGTCGCTCTTTCCAAAATAATTCAGGGATCATAATTGGCTGATCTTGACTAGATATTTGACAATAAACGAGAACAACGATATTCTCAACTTCTATCTTGAGACTATAAGCAACAGTCGCTGACTTGAAAACGGCCGTCCTCATCGACACCGCAAGTTCTGCGAAAGAGGTTATAGTGGTGTTCTTGGTTTCTTCGAGAAAATACTCATGGTGGATTATTACAGGATCTCACTATGTAGATTTGATCAAGCAAAAAGTTTAGGCAAACTGCAAGCTCGAGTGTTGTTTCATCGGGACAGTACACTCGTATACGAAACTGTAGTTACGATGGCTGATATTCAAGAAACGTCTCTATAATTATTTGAAGACCCATTCTAGCTCCCAGCGACTTTTATTTCTTTCCTTGGCTCGACGATCAGTGCAGGAACAAGAAACTTGTAGACACCAGGTAAGTGATGGCCGCTTTAGGAGCATTTTGGGAAAGTCATCAAGATCGAGAATTGATGAATAAAGATAAATATTGAGAATTTCCATCGGAGTCCCCTTTATGATCGAGCTTCGAATTCTCCACTATACTTATTACATATTCTCATTTGTAATTAGCAGTTTTTGGTAAATTACGTATATATATCCATATAGTATAATATTTTAATATTTAATAAGACATGGATGGAAAATTCAATTTCGCACTTTGCATTTAAATTGGACCTGTTTTTGACATTATGAAACGTATTCGATATGGATTTATAACGGTATTCAAATTACACTGTATTTTATCAATTCTATCTATACCTCCTATATAACCAACAAAAATCTCTCCTGATTCGATTTTAATTCAAATTATACATATAATTTCATATTTCTCATCTTATAATCTAGAGAGAAAATAACGAATTATTTCGAAGATTACTGAATACCACCATTTCGTAAAACTAGGATAAAAGTCCTTAGGCAATAATAGTAATTGTAGTGCGAACTTTTTGTTGGTCAGAAAAAAAAATTAGATGGTCGTAGTTAGTAGGCGTGGTGGTGTTAGTTGACAAATACCCTTTTTTTTGCCTACCATATAAATATAAAGATTTCTTGTTGTTGATGATTTTAATTGGAACATCCGTTTGTCAGAAATTATTTCAGGATGCTGAAATTCACTGAAACAATAGAATTATAACCAGGACATTCGAATTTACAGTTATATAACAAAACTGAGTTGATGAATATACAAGCTTTTGTATTTTTATGTTATAATTTTCCAACATATGCAAATTTTCTTGAATATTCCAACAAAAGTATAATTTGCTTGAATGCAGTCAAATGCTTATTGAGAGGATAAACCACTGTATTTTTTTACCAAATTCGAAAGCTAAATAAAATCATTGAATCCGACAGATGTTGATATATTCTCTAAATTTGTTTTTGTTTGTATATCAATATTATTAGTTGAATATGAATATTTTGAGTCTATAATCTCTCGTTCTTTGATCGTTGAAGAAAATCTTTTAATAAATAACATTTAGA
>JAZBGX010000406.1:663-32992 GCA_037414775.1 Zonitis immaculata
TCAGCCGTAATTAAACTGATTGAATTGTTAATTTTTAATGGGACTTTCATTTAAATTTTTTATACAAATTCTTGAGTGTAGAAAAACGAAGCAGTCTCGATAACAGTTTTATATGAATATCAAACGATGAACTTTCAAAGGTCAATTAGTTTTATTTGAATTTTATACTAAATTGAGACCAATGATTATTTTTTTTTGTCAGATAAATTAATAAATATTTACTATCAATAAATAACATTATCGTTATTATATTAATTTATACAGGACGATAAGGATAGGAAAAAAAACTATTAGTATATTTTATAATTTCTAATTGGAAGTTCCAGTAAAGAATTTACCATCAGAATAGAATTAACAAAAATATGTTAATTCATCTATTTTATTTCATATCAATAATTATCTATTATCAAAATTTTGTTGTAATAACGCAATTATTTTTTGTGAAACTATTAAAAATTGTTTGAATAGTTTTCAGAAAATATTCTACTGCAACTACCATATGGTCAAATTCTTGGACGTAAAGCAACCATAAATAGTAATAATGATAATAAGTCATATTATGCATTCCATAAAATTCCATATGCATTACCACCAATTGGACCGTTACGATTTCAGGTAATCAATATTCTTCAGTTATAGTTACTCATGTCAATTGATTGGATAATTAATTTTGAATTATATACCAATAACAGCCACCACAGCCGATTGAAAAGTGGAATGGTACACTTGATGCTACCAAAATTGATGTTATTTGTCATCAATTAAATAGAGATAGTGATATGGAAACAGAAGATTGTCTCTATTTAAATATTTATACACCAAAAGTAATTTTTATATTATCAAAATTATTTATTAATAAAATTGTGATTAATTTTTTAGTTGGCTAATGATACATCGGATCAATTGGCGGTAATGCTATGGATACATGGTGGTGGTTTTGTTGCCGGTAATTCGCTACCAGATTTATATGGTCCTGAATTTTTAATACAAGAAAATGTTATTGTTGTAACATTTAATTATCGACTTGGAATTTTCGGTAATTGTTCTTATCAATTAATCATTAATTATTATTGATAATGACTATTTTAGGATTTTTATCGACTTTAGATGACAACATTCCTGGTAATTACGGTTTAAAAGATCAATTATTGGCGATAAAATGGGTTCACAATAATATCGAATATTTCGGTGGTGATCGTAATAAAATTATAATTTTCGGCGAAAGTGCCGGTGCTGCTTCCATTTCTTATCACTTAAACAATGTACAAAGTAATGGTTTTTATCGTGGTGCAATTTGCCAAAGTGGTTCCGCTTTGAATCCATGGGCAATAGAAGCGAGACCTAGAGAAATTGCTTTCAAAATTGGTGGATTATTCCATAAGAATTTAACGAATAATTCGACTTTATTGAAAGAAATTTTAATGGAATTACCGGCAAAACAACTCAGTCAAGCTGCTGTTCGAATATCTCAAGCGGTTGGATAAATTCAAGAAAATAATTTGAATTTATTGAAATTTCTTGTTGAATTTCTAGGAAAAATCGTCGCTATTTGCGCCTGTTTTAGAAATCGAACATAAAGATGCTTTTATAACGGTGGAGAGTTCGAGGAATTTCGACACTGGCAAATTCAATAGAGTACCGACAATTTTTGGTTTTAACAACGAAGAGTCGATGTATTTGACAGGTTTTTTTTTTGGTTTTTTGAAATTACCCCAATAATTTTCTATTAAATTGTTTTTTATTGAAGACGATTACGATTTGTTTGAATTAGCTGCATATTACGATCGTAATTTAGACCGTTTAGTTCCGTCGAATCTACAAAATGGTAATCGTACAAAATTAGGTGAAACAATTAGGAAATTTTATACGATTGGTGAATTTACGGAGAATATCGGCGCTTTCATTCAAGTAAAATTCCAACAATATTTACAAATAGAAAAACGTATTTTTTCTTTCTAGTTTTACAGCGACTATTATTTCGTCGACGGTATTATTTGTAATGCAAAATTAATGTCGAATTATACCGACATTTATTTTTATCAATTCTCTTATGATGGTTTAATTGGGAATTTTTCAGTTGTATTTGATGGTAAAAATTGTTTAAATTCAATCAAAAAATCTGGTGTTTTTTTTTCTATGTAATTTTAGGTTGTGATAATGTTACGCATTTCGAAGAAGTCCGTTATTTATGGAATATAAATCTTGATAGTTATAATAATACCAATTTGAAACAATTCCCTGAAAATGATATTTTAACCCATAAACGTTTAATCAAATTATGGACGAATTTCGCAAAAACATTGTAAGTCCAATTTGTGATGGATTTACTAAATTTAAAAACAATTTTTATATAGAAATCCAACACCGGAACGAACTGATTTATTACAAAATCTATTATGGACGAATTATAATAATGGCGAATTTAATTATTTAGATATTGGCGAAAATTTAGAATTAAAACAATCACCAATGCACAAGACTCGCCAAAAATGGGAAACTCTATATAAAAATCTAGGATATGCTAATGATTTCGATAGATGTTCAGTTAATTTGTAGAATTAAATTCGATTTTCGTCCAATTTATTATTAATTTTAATCTACAAAATCCGGATGACTATTATTTTTTCGACTGATTCTCCAAGTCGTCTTCCAATAGTGCCAATTTCATGTTAACTCTCATTATTGATTCCCCTTCAAAATATGTGATTGCCGATGCTAATAGTGCTTGACCAATAAAAATTGCAAACAATACATTACCAATTGGTTTTGTAGTTGTTTGAATTAATTTAAATACTTTCTTTGGTTCTTGCGTTATAAATGGTACATCGTAAGTAGCGTATTTTTGAGCCAACTATACAAAAGAAATAATATTGAACCAATCATAATTACAATCTAATGGACAACTTACACCAAGTGTTGAAGTTACACCAAGAGCTAATGGAAACCCTGTACTTATAAATGAATGTAAAGCTGAAGCCCGCATTTGTACACAGACACTACATTCTTTTTGTAAAATTACATCTCTCATTATAAACTACAAACAAACAATCTGTTTAATAATAATTAGTTTCTTTGCAATTAACAAAAATTACTTGACTATGTGCTATTAAAGACATAACACCAGGTAACACACAAATTGGTAGATAAGAAGCAGCTCTACCATAATGGAAAAGATGGAATTTATTACGATAATAACTATTTATGTAGAGACCAGTTAGAAAACTTGCTCCAGCTAGTAAATAAGGACCTATTTTAACAGCAAGCCTGCAAATAGATAAAACTACATAATAATAATAATTATAAAAGTTTGAATTAACTCAAGTACACATCACTTCGGTCGGTCCAATTCTTTATAATTTTTGCTTGATATTGGAAAGCTTCATTATCATCCAAAATTATAGCATCTGATGGTATTTCACTGAATTTTTTACGCATTAATGCCATTGTTTTCGAATTTTCTTCGATAATTACTTCAACGCAATTTTGAGGTTATACCGCACCTAACCTAAAAATTTTAATGAAAATTCTACAATTACTCAATACAAGACTATTTATGATAAACTCACAACAGTCTAACTTTTGTAATAATACGACAAATTTACTCATTTTAATACTTTTAAGTAATTTGTAAGTTGTAAGAGACAAAAGCCATAACCTCAAATTTAATTGTTTGTAATATACCAGATTTTATCATTCAGTTGTGGAATAATACAATTAATTATTATAATTGAGCCCAAGATTTCGGTGAATACTTCGAAACAAATCTCTTATATTGTAATTTTGATTCATTATTATTTCAGAAAGGAACTTAACTTCTGATAATGGGCGAAAATAACAACGAAATGGGCCATTGTAATCATTTTGTGGCACGTAAAAAACGATTTTGTCGTATGTTGGTTAAACTTGGTGATAAATATTGTGGTGAACATCAACCAGCTGAATTATTAGAAAATCAAACAGATTGTAATGATAAAATTCGAATAGTTTGTCCTCTTGATCCAAAACAGTACAATTACTATTATTCCAATATAAGATTTATTAATGATCGATATTTTTAGTACTTGTTATGCTAGTAATTTGAAGAAACATTTGAAAATTTGCAATGCACGTCCACAAACACCTTTACCATTTATCCAAAAAGGCTACAATTCTGGTCGTAATATTGGTGATAATGAAATAGACGATGATTGTTATAAACTGTTATCAACATTTTCGTGTAAAGAAATCAAAGAAGTTGTTTCTAAAGTGAATAGAATTTATGATGGTGTGCTATAATATTGATCTATAATTATTTGTTTATGGAATAATTTTTTTTCTAGGTTATGTAATAGATCAGATCACTGAAAATTTTGTGACTGAAGAAATTGTTGAGAATGAATTGAAGAGACCTGAATATGGGAATAATAAGAAAAAACATCTGATACAAACATCCTCGATATTAGGTTTATTAAAATATTACGATTTAATAAAATTGAATACATGCTTTATTGAATTTGGTGCTGGTAGAGGTCTATTAAGTTATTGGTTAGCACAATTAGGATCAATAAAATCGAATGGTATATTTCTATTAATTGAACGTTCATCACCAAAACATAAACGCGATAATAAATTAGATAAAAGTAATGATAAAGTACAGCGTATACGTGCCGATATTGGTGATTTAATTTTAGATGAACTAAAACAATTAGAATCAATTGATAATATTGTTGGTATAACGAAACATTTATGTGGTGATGCTACCGATTTAGCATTACGTTGTTTATTGAATATGGAACGATTTAAAAGCAAATTATCCGGTTTAGTTATGACATTTTGTTGTCATCATCGATGCAAATGGACACCATATACTGGCAAGACTTTTTTCCAAGTATTTCAACAAAATACTCTCGAATTTTTATTATATATATATATAATTGAATGAATTTCAGGAAATTGGTCTAACGAAAAACGATTTCGATATAATGTGCGGCATGAGTAGTTGGGCAACTTGTGGTACCGGATTTAGTCGATACAATAACAATAATGAAATTGACCAAAATGATCGTGATAAAGAAATTGGTTTGAATCGTTTGGAAAAAGAAGAAATTGGTCGTCGTTGTAAAAATATTATCAATTGGGGACGTTTGAAATATTTACAACAATATAACTACAAAAGTCGACTACATTATTATGTTGAAACCGAAGTGTCTTTAGAAAATGTCTGTATTGTCGCTCATAAAGGACAATGAGTTGATATAACAGAAATTACAAAAAGTAATTTTTTTTATTAAACCTTTGAACCCCACTACAATACACACAATAATTAATTAAACACTAACCATATAACATAACTAGATTCTTAATAGTACAGAAAATAAAAGAATGCCGCGTCTCAATAATAATAATAATAATGGCGAACTGGAGGATTAATTATATTATTTAATATTTAAATAATTGAAAGTTATCCAGTTTTAGGCACATTTCTTTTGGATGTTGAGCCATAACTTGATAACTCAATTTTTCTTTCTCTTTCCGATAATATTGTTTCAACAACTATTAGCTATAATAATTCGAATTTTATTCTGGTATCCTGAGTTGAGACAACTTTTTATTCAAATTGGGATACACAATTATGCTTTTATTATAATTAAATTTTATTATCAATAATAATAATAATGATGATGATGATGAAATTGGACTGCTAGTATCCCAACTTATTGTTAGGTGTTATTTTAATTATTATTGGCTTGGTTTTCAGCTCGTACATCTAGAATCACAGAGGAATTATAACGATTTGTTCCAAGCTCGTATTTCTCTTTTCCAAATAAAACACAAACAAATCAGTTCTAATGTTTAAGCAACAAGAGATCATTTCATTTTATTAATGTTGCTTTTTCTTTAAAATTGCTAATTGAGCATCAAATATGGATGATTGTTCAATTATAAAGTGACGATCAATGGCAGTGATGATTTTTAAGTTTATCGAGATAAATAATTTGAGATTTCCCAAAAACTAACCAGAAACTATAACTAGAATTATTATTTTACATAAATTTTTAAAAGATTAATATGAATTCACTCACACAACATGATTAATAATAATAAAATAACAGCAAAATCAAACAAGTTTTTGGATCATTCAAGTGATACCCCTCCATTATATATAGAATTTTTTAAATATATATGTTTACTTATTAATTATTATTATTGTTCTCCACACACTTATTTGAAAAAAGAAAACAATATTTGGTAATATAAGAATCTAGCCTATAGAAGTTTTTTTTTTTTTAAGAATCAAATGCAACAATTTTTGCAGAAAAATGTGCGATGGTCAGGCACAATTATGGTGAAAGAATTCAAGACTTATAATACTTTTTTTTTGTTTGTTTGTTAAACCAATCAAATTTATATTTGACCATCAATAATTTCAATGTACCAGAAGTAGCGACTTATTTTCCAACAATCCAGTCACTGAAGAATTCGATTATCGATAATAATAAAAAAAAATATATTATAAATCTTAAATTGTACAAAATATTTGAACCCCCTTTCTATAATATAATATTATTTATAAATTCGTTGCAATTATTTTTGTTTTTTATATGTTGGTACAATAACCAATCGATCCGATCAAACACCATTGGAGGGGTCACTTTCGTTTTCTAAATGGTGATGGATGATGATGATGATGATAATTATTATAAAATGTATTAGTTGTTGTTGTATTATCTGGTGATGTTAATGCTGGAAATTCTTGTTGATAAGATGGACCTGGATAATGATCCCACCATATAGGTGTTGTTTGTGTACTACCACCACCAACTGGTTGTAGCATATATTGTGGTGGTGGCGGTAATGATAATGTTGGTTGTACCATTACCAACGTTGGTGGTGGACGACAAGGTGGTCGTATTGTATGAGAATAAACTTGATGTTGTTGTTCTTGTTGTTGGTGATTTTGTTGTTGTTGTTGTGGAGACATCACAGGTGGACGTCCCCACATTATCTGCTAGCATCGTTGATTATTCCAATGGTTCATATAATCTTGATAAGTCACTGTTATTTTCTCACTTTGATAACGAGTCAATTTTATACTGCGACGCACTTCATTTGATATTAACGATTTATAACCACCTTTACGTAAGAGTGAATCTATTGTTTGCACCTGATCCCAACCTATCAACAAAAAAAAAATCCATTAATCAAAAGCGTTATTTCATTACATTATTGTACATATAATGTCGTTAAATATAGATATAGAGCCTTGGAAATTGTTCGCATCAAGTGAAACCTTATAGAATAGTTGTTGAGATTAAAAAAAATTGAATAACATCAGTTTATGATTCCATCAATTATGGAGATATTATTAATGGGAAAATTCCATTATTTTTCTATTTTGATTGAATAAAAATTATCTTCTTTATTCACAAACTATCAAGTATCAATAAATATTTTGTGATTACAAAAGGACAAAACTTATAGAAGAGATAAACAGAAATATAAATATAAACTCATTATTATTATGAATCAATCAAGACTTTTATTTAACATAAATTGCAAGGTTATGACCTTTATATAGGAATTACGCAGTTTTCAGACTATAAACAATACAAAATTCCAATTTTGTTGTTGTCTCAATAAAATAAAATACAATTAAAAAGCAATCCAATAATTCTAGAAAACTCTATTGTGATTAAGCAACGTTATTTTTCTCTAGACCTTCAATTACCAATTTAAACAATCAACACCCACAATTCAATCAATTTGTTTTATTAGAAGATAATTAAAATATATCGTGCAGGTGATGGTTTAGAATTTCAATCAATTATAAATTACCTTGTTCAGATGCTACTTCTGGTAGATATGTAGCTGTACGTTTATTGCCTTTTTCATTGATAAATTCAATTCGTATGCCATGTACACCAACTTCCCAATCTAAATAATCATCACCATCTTCGAAATGTCTTAAAATGGATACAGATACGCTTAATTTTGGAAATTCCTCCCTTGTTACCGGACTAAAACGTGAATCTTTAAATGCACTAGTTACAGCATATTCTCTTAAACCAGATTGTAGATTCATTGCATTGAATGTACCAATACAACCTCTTAAACGTTTATCTTTACCAATTTTCCATGTAACAAATAATGGGCTATAATAACAATAAAATAGGAAATTTTAAATACACTCAATAATATCATCATCATCATCATAGATATTATTATGATAATTAATAATACTACAACTCAAGGTTGCTGAATTTTCGTTTGTTCCAAACAAAGGACGGTTTCAGACAGTTGAATGACCTACCTCCTTTGTTAATTCAGTATAATTATTACTAATTGAATAATTTGAAAAATGTTTATTTTTATGATGGATAATTGGAGAACAATCGATTTTCATTTTTAGAAACAATAATAACTTACTATGCATCATTACTGAATGATGGGGTCCTCGGGGGCGCCAGATTATACAAATGACAGTACAATACATCAAAACAAAAGAAGCACATTTCTGGTAGTGCAACCATTCCTTGATGATTCAAATTAATACCATTTGGTATAATTGATGTTGTTGTTGTTGTATCATTGTTACATGATGGTATACTTGATGAATTATTAAGCTTTTGCTTTTTTGTACCACAACAACCAGCAGCCATCGTCATACCAAAAAATCAAACAGCTGACTATTTAAACGAGAAATCATCAACCAGATGGCTTTACACACCAATTCAACAAAGATAAATAATAAACTGTTTATCTTTGTCTAATACATTTGAATATATTGGTATAATGACGTCAATTGTTGCCTCATGACTTATTCAATCGAATTATCAACAACAGATGGCAGATCTATGCAAACTATCACTAAATTAAAACAAAATTAACTATATAAACGTTTAGTAAAGATCTATTTATATGCAATAATTTTTGTGAAAATATTATATAACTTGTTTTTCTTTATTATTAATTATAAAAAAATTATTATATAGAAAAAAATAAATTGAAATATGAAACAGCACTAGTGCCATCATATAGAAAATAAGTTCCCTATATCGTGTTAATTGTTGAACAATACGTTATAGTGAATCAGGCAAATATCCCAATTATTCACGATTCAATACAATATTACGTAATTTAGAGACAAAATATTATAATAATATTGTCTTTGAATATTCTAATTCATTCTATATTTAAATCCATCATATTTGTAAGGTTGGTATGAAAATAGTCACTAGAAAAAGTAACTAAACTAAAATGGCATGGCAGACATTTTAAAATTTATTGAAATTGAATCTATTTAATATTTGATTTTGTTGTTTGTTGTGTGACATTTTTGGAAATAAATTTTAAAAATCACTAAAATTCCCATTGATAAGTAAATATTTCCACAGAGTTTTATATTCTTATGATTAAATTAACATATTCTAAAATTTAACCTTAATTTTTTTCTTGCAGGACTACTCATTAATTGTTTAATAAATAATTGATTGTTATGGAAAATGCAATAATGTTGAATCATTACAATGAACTGTCAATTTTCAAAAATAGGTTGCATTCAAATCTTCAAAATATTAATAGGTTTACATTGTTTGATCAACAAATCTCTTACGGCGACGTTACGTGATACAAATAATTGCGAATAATTTATAATAGGTAATAAGAATAAACACTAAGTGTAATTAATACACAATTATGATAATAGTTTATTTTGTTATTTAGCTTAATCTATACTTATAGTTTTTCCATCTTACAAGAGGCCAAAGGCATTGGGTCTACTTCTTTGTGATACGAATTATTAGCTGTCTCGCCATATCTTTGGTGCTCTGTGATCGAACGAACCTGTTGTCCATTCTGGAGATATTCTAGTTTCAGTTTCTCTGTCATTCTATTTTATAGTTTAATTTTATCAATATTTCTCTATTATAGAACATTTATATTTCATTTGAATTTATAAGTAGGCCGAGTTTATTCTATAAATCATTTATTAAATTATTTATAAATCATAATTATTGCCTGTGGCTATTGTTGATCTATTGATAAACATTTAATGTCAATAAGCCGCTGTGGTGGTTTTTTAGCGTTTAGTAGCAGGTTCCAGTATATTGGAAGTGATCTTGAAACAAGAATTTCGAGATAATCTTTTACTAGTTGGAAAAATTAGCATTGTTTCATTAGGAGGTTGAATCACATTTATTTATTTTTTTTATAGAAAAGAATAAAATAAAATCATAATTGATTTTGTTTTGTTTTCTTTTTAATTCCAGGAGCTCCTGAATAATTTCCAAATCTAATTCCAAGTTATCGCACTATAGCTATATACCATGGAATTACTACAACCTTGCATTTCCTTTTAACCAATTCAGTTGAACGGAACGAAATTCAACAGTACTTGGTAAGTCCTTCCATATAATCCTTAAAATTATCCTATAATATTATTCAATATTCGATCGATTTCCATACTAGTATTAAAAAAATTATAAAGAATAAAAATTCAAATAATATTTGAAATTACTTCAAGTTTTATGGATTCATTGCGTAATTAATAAAGTTATACTTGCATTTAAATTTTATTAGGTTTTTCACCCAAGTTTGTTAACTTTACTCAATTTGAACATTTCATATTACATATAATACGTTCGGAACTTTGAAAACTAATTTCAATCAAATCGAAATATTATAGGAAATTAAACTACTTCAATATAAATATTAAATATATATTTACGAAATTGTTTGCAAAAAAAAAGTTATTCAATTAAATTTACGAGTACCTACTATCGAATTCCATCAATATTTGCATCATATTCTTATAGTTTCGTGAAAAAATTTGGATTATGAATTCTAATTAGGAATATTTCTAGGATTTACTTTCAAAATAATGGAAAGTGTTTTACCTTGATTACATATTTATTTATAAATTTTAATAATTAATAATTAACAAAGTATATATACCGGATGTCCCAGTCATCTGTGATCAGTCGATAACTTTTTTGCTATTTAATATATTGAAACGTGTTTCTTGCCAACCCACAGGTGTAATTATACTGCATATTCTAAAAATATTTGCATTGTATACAGGCTGTCCCGAATTAGTGTAACGAACCAAGGTTATGTTTTTTTGAATAGAATGCCATATTTATCAGTTCATTATTGAATTCTACATGAAAAAATAATGGTACTTTGTATACATTATAATGAGTCTATCATTCATCAATCCGGAGCTATTCAACTTTTTGTTGAGGTAAAAGAGCAATGTTTGAAAAATCACTATGAGATAATCTATCAACATTTTGCGATCAAAATACGACAGAAAATCTCAAAATAACTTGTAGTTTCAGCAGATAACCAATTATTAGTCCAAGTAATGAATCATTCACAGTGTGCTGAAACGCAAGACGTTGATTAACTTATTTTTTTCAAATGGAATGCCCTATATTTGACCACACATATTGATAGCAGTTTTGGCGAGCTTTCCACTAATACAGCGTTTTCCAATAAGAGGTTTCATTTGGAATTTAAAAAAAACGAGTATTTTTTAAGAGAAATCAATGGATGTTTATTTCATTGTAAAGAGGAAGGTATGCCATTAACTATGGAAAACGATATCAGCCAAATGGCCGCCACGGCTACGCTTGCAGTACCCTATTCTTTTCATGAAATTTTCCATGAGCAATTCGCACATTTGTGGCTGTATTGCCTCGATAACTCCACGAATCCCATCTTCAAGGTCTTGAATCGATTGTGGAGCATTGGCGTAGACCTCATCTTTCACGTGGCCCCAAAGAAAAAAGTCTAAAGGAGTTAAATCACAAGATCTTGACGGCCAATTGTGATCACCTTTTCGAGAAATAACACGGTCAGGGAACTTTTCTTGCAAAATTGCGATGGTCTCGTTGCTTGTGTGGCACGTAGCGCCATCTTGTTGGAAATAAATGTTCAAATTTTTCCACCAGTTTCACTATTGCCGGCCGAGAAGGTGCTTCACGACAACCCAACAGTGCTTTAGTTTTGCGAACTGTGACTGCAAAATTTTCACCATTTTTGTGGTGAATTTTAACAATTTCAATGCGTTGTTGAAGCGTGTATCGTTCCATTTTTAGTAATGGCGTAGTTTTTACTTGTCAAATTTCAAAAGATGACAGCTTTAAAAGCGACATCTGCCCAAATAGTGGGCTATTCAAAATGATTCCTCTCATTGGAAAACCCTTTATAAAGTTTGTATGGTAATAAACAATTTTTTTCTATTTTGCGTCTACAATAGCGTTGTTAAGGTAACAAAAGGAGTGCTTCAATAAAAAAGGAGTGCTTTAATGGATATTAAAGCACTCCTTTCAATTTCAAAGGGTCAATTTTTATCAAAAACTCGTTTCAAAAGACAATTCCTGCACACGACCATTGAAAAAAATTTGGTCTCGTGCAGGAATTGCCATTTTTTGAAACTTGTTTTTTAATGTACTATTTAGAGTCTCTTCATAAATATCCAAAATTTACCATACAAAATTTTTATCAGTGGATAGCTAGTTAGAAATGCTATCAATATATGTGGTCAGATATAGGGCGTTCCATTTGAAAAAAAATGAGTTATTCAACTTCTTCCGTTATAGTACACGCTGTATGTAATTGCGTTCACTTGTATAAATAATCATACATCTACTGAAACTACAAGTGATTCTGAAATTTTCTGTAATAAGTTTGTTGGAAAATCTCAATGGGTTACCTCGTAGTGATCGTTCAAATATTGGTATTTTTCTTATAAAAAAGTTGACAATTATCGGAACAGAAAAAGATAGATCCATGACCATTCATACAAAGTCTCATTATTTCTCCGCCATAAATCCAATTATGTATAAATATATATGGCATTCCATTTCAATATATTGAATAGCAAAAAAGTTATGGACCGATTACAGATGATTCGGACATCCGGTATGGATATCAGTTTTATTTAAATTTTTTCAAAGAAAGAAACTCAATTTTTTTTTTTGTTAATTAGAATTTGCGATCTATTCACATTACTCCCACTTTTATTTTATTTTGTTGTAATTTGTATTTCTATTTATTTTCATTTTGATTCATTTCATGAAAACATTTTTTAGTGTCTTGACATTTGAATTAATTATTTGTGTAATTTAAATGAAGTTAGTAATTCTAATCTCAACAATAAAAGAATTGTTATGTTTCCCTATAATTTATGAATTATAATGGTGAAGAATTTTTAATTAAATCGTGTAAGTTTTGTTTTTTTTTTTTATAATGTTTGTTGTTTTGCAAAATAATTTACATATCTACGATTATTATTGAATTACTTATCTTTTGCCATATTGCTTCAAAGGATCATTGAATGTCCCATAGTTATACGAATAATAACAACAACAATAATAACAATCAGTGAAAACCGTAACAATCATCAGACGCGCTTGATGAACGTAACAACGAAAAGCAATTGTAACTTTACTGTTGTTTAACATAACATTAACATTAGACTTTGAAGACAAGTAAATTCATTTAACGTTTTTAAACGGAATCTACTTTTTCTATTCCAGTTTTTTTTTTTTAATATTTTTTTATATTTAAAATATTGAATTATAGAAATAGAATTTTTTTAAACGAATACAATTTCTGGAATTTAATTAAATCAAAATCAGTCTATTTCAAAGAAAATTTAATTTAAAATAAAATATTTCAAGTGATGCTGTACACCCAGAAATATGTCATGTTGTACAGTTTTTTAATTAAATAATAATAGAAAATAGAAAATTCTAGTATATGAATTATATCTGTACAGAGTGTCCCAGAATTGACAGTAAAATTGATTTTACATTTGTAAAAGGGCTATCTTAAAAATTCAATCAATTTACATAATTTCTCGAACAATAATCTTTTTCAATTTGAACACATTTGAAAAAAATCGCTTTCTATAGAGAGGATTTCTGAAGAATGGTTACATTAAAAGGCTCGAGTAAAAGTATCGGATGTTATAATTCAAACAAATTTTTTTTCAAGCTTCAAACAATTTTTATTTAACCCAATATTGTCCATTCTAATTGATGACCATTTACAATTGTAAAGTTATAATCTTATCCTCATAACATTTTTGAGGTTTTATTGTGAAGAGGGTTATTGTTATTATATAGAGAACGAAACGGTGCAAGGTATGGACAATTCAGAATTTTTCAGCCAAAATCTTTTAGTTTTTGGTGGGTCACTGAAGAGGTATGTGCGATCGAATGTTGTCCTGGTGTGAAATAACACCTTTGTTGTTTATCAGTTCCGGCTGCTTTTCTTCGATTGTGTGCTTTATTTAGTCTTAGTTGCTAACTGTAGAATGCAAAATCAAGCGTTTGGCCGAGTTGCTGCAGCTGACGATGCATAATTTTCTTCCGATCCGACTAAACATTCAAAGTCCTTGTTGTCAATCCAGGCTGTGTCAACTTTTGCCACCAAATTTTCCTCTTATTGTATCATTCAATTAACTTTATGAGAAATTGCTCGATTTAGCACCGTTTCAAATTACAATCCTACCAAAAACTTAACTGTCACTTCCTTTGCCGCCAATTCAGGCTTTGTCACATTTTGCGGAACCTGTCCTATACCTGCCCACCATATTTTCTTCGTATTATATAATTCATTTCTCATCTTAATCAATCAACCTTCTAAGGAATCGCTCGATTTTTTATCGGTTCAATTGCGATTTGTAAATCGAAAAACGATCAACTGAATTTTTTTATTGTTGATTTACATCAACAGTGTACCTCAAATGTTTCAAAACTGTTGTTCTGACGTCAATCTTTACTTTCAAAGCGATTTGACGGTTATTGTACAAGTGCGAAATGTATCGTTTACAGGGTATGGCAAATAATCTTTTAACTCTTGTTATTGATAGAATAATTTGACCGTACACGACAAAAATATTTTAACGAGCCTGTGTATCTCACTCATTTTTAAGGTACAATAAATCAAATTGCTCGAATAAATATAAATGTCACAAATTTTCTCATCAAACTGATTCTTCCAAACTCACGTCAATATAGCTAGCCGTGATTGATAATACCAGAGATAAATGTGACTTCCAATTTATCTAGTGACATAGGCGTGTTACTTGTTCCCCATTGAATGCTTCCTTGAATTTTTTGCCCACAATTCTAGGACAACCTGTATAATTTTCTATAATTCAACTTTATCGTAATCTCAAAAAAACAATTAATCAATTTTTCATATTGTGATTAAAAAAAGGACAAATTAATTATTTGGCTTAATTCTATAGTTATATTATTATGATCGATACAACTAACAACAGTATTTGAGGTTTTATTGAATTAATCTTTATTATAATACAATTATTATTGTTATCGGCTATTTTCATAATTAGATTCTATTCTATTGATATTTTTGTATTCTATTTGTATATTTACCAATTTTTGATGACAAAGTTGATAATATTTATAATATTTTTGCATAATATTTTTTATTGGATTAATAATTTTCTTATCTTATAGCTACCATTACCCAATTATTATAATATATACATTATCATATTTCTTTTTGGAAAATTTTCTATCGTTATACTATAAATAAAGTTGAATTAGGGAGAAGTTTTAAATTCTACTGACATATTTCCTTTAACGATTATATTAATTAATAATAATTGCTGGTTTACATTATTATTCTATGAATATAATGTTAGTAATTTGTTGTGCTTGTATGAATTCAACAATGATTTAATGATAAAATCCAAATAAATAGTGCAAGGTTTTATATACATATACATTATATATGTATGGTCTTTAAAATATTTAAGTCATTAAGATTCGTTCATCAGTACTGCTTGTAACTTTTGGTAAATAGTCATCTTTCAAATGTCAAAATAACCGAGATATTAAATAGTTTTGTTTGTCGTATAAAATTCAATTTCAATGTAAAATTCTTCATATTAAAAATAATCTAATCAAATATTATTATATTTTTTTTTTCATAAATTATCGTAAACTTTCTCAATTTTATACATTGTTAATAATTAATTATTATTCAGTTGCTTAAATTCGGAGAATGGTGGATGCGCTAGTGAAATTATTTATATCATTCAATTATTCCAATATATTTGCCTGTGTTCAACAGAATCTAAGTAGCTTAGTTTATTAAATTCACCATATAGGAATACCCTAGTTACAGTACGGTTAATTGGTTACTTCAAAGTACCGCATTGAATGAATCCGTACTGACAATGAGTGATACATGATTTCTATAGCAAAATAGATAATTTGTTCCTTATGAAATTTTGTGAAAACAAAAATTCTTGTTCATTTATCTAAAATTAAAGGAAAATAATAAAAGGGTGAAAAGTGTAAATAATAAAAGAGTTTTATTTCTTATTATTTACAGATGAACAAAGAACATTTTTTAACAAGAGAATTAGCTAACGTGTTTACACTAGTTTTGTTTTTTGTACATTAGGCGATTACATAATATTATTTCCTAATTTCTGTCTTGGTTCAAGGCTGCTCAATACATTCAAATCATTCGCTTCAGCCAATTAAATGCTTCTATGCGATTATTTAATATAAAATGATGAGGCGAAACATATTTCCATAGAGATCTAATATTATTTTCACTTATTTCATTTCTCCAATCCTTGAAATTTTGACTAGCATTTTGAATACTATGATTTTTGTTCAAAACTTGATCAAAGATAGAGTGTTTTTACCAGAGCTTGTTTGGATTGCCTGTGAATGTGTCGATTTGAAATAAAATGACATGAAGTTTAGAATAACCCCTTATTAGTATTTGAAAGCCTATAAGGCTTTGGAAGCTTTAATTTGCTTTTAGCAGCAGGACATAAATAATCTTCAAACCAACTTTGGAACACATATTTTTTTATTAGAATGCCATAGAACTACTTATGAATTTTTATCATGTTTCTTGAAAGCTCGAGGCTTTTTAAGACGATATACAAGCATTAGCTCGAACTCAAAATCACAAGATGTAGAAACAGGTCTGCCATGATACTCACTCACTCACTTGGTGATCGCTTTTTTACATATTTATGCACTGATTATCGAGCTCGATAAATTAGCAAAATTTTCTCAAATCGCATACTAATGAATCAATTCGTCCTAAACAAGATTTTCCCCTCCTTCTTATTAACCCTACGATTTCAGGGTCGCCATTAAATAAAGTAGCACTAAGCACGGTATTTCTGTAGTTATAATTCTAAAAATAATGTTTTAGGACAGTGTTTTGCGTACCACTTAGTAGTACATCACGCTGAATTAAATAATCTTCATGAATTATAGGAAAAAACGTTCCAATGATATCTCTATTATCTTTTACTAGCCAGCCACTTGTGTACTATAGGTTGGATAACGCTGTTTTATGGTAATGTAGAAATGGTGGATGCGCCCGGGTAAATGTAATAAGTTTCTATTGGTGCAAAATTACGAATTTATATTTATATAGTGTCAAATCAATAATAGTTGCAGTTTACTGGAATTTCTCAGAATCTAAGAAATTTATTACTCTGTAAACAATTCTATATATAGTTTTTCATTTTCAAATATAATAACAAAATATCAATAAAAGCAGAGTAATTTTATAGGTAATGTTGTGTGAAAATTGTAAATACACTAGATGTCGATGGTCCAAATTTTAATGAAATTGGTTTGTATAGAACCTCTCTCGTTTATATCTATTTCAAAATATTTATAATTTATCTACTGTTTCTAATTGTAGGTTTAATAAACTTAAATAACAATGATTATTAACATTGAAATAATTATCATTAAGTTATGGGCCTTTTTACGATTACCGTTATTATAATGTATTTGCAATTAAATCACCAGTTCCTATTGTAATAAATTTATTATCATCTCATATATTATTTGATTCAATGCTTCAATACAAGACAAACAAAAAAAAAACAAAAAACGAAACTCCATTTGGATGGAGAAAGTTAATTCATTACAAAATAAAGTTGTTTATTGTTCACTTCCCTCTTTTTCCCCTTATTTTTTATTTATTGAATTAATAATGTATAACAAACACTGTTCTAAATTAATATTTTCTCCATGATAACGATTTTTAGATAAGATCTTATTTGTTAATTATTTGACGTATTTAAATTTATAGGATGGAGAGCGTCTTAACAAATGCAATAATTTAATGAAATTGTAAAATTGAATATTTTCCATCAAATTAGCAAGTAATTAATAGTTGACATTCTAGAAACAAATAAATATCGAGAAACAATAGGAAACTCACTTTATATAGCTATTTAATAGAGTTTATTTAAGCTTCAAGATTCCTAAGATTAACAATCAGTTAATAGTGTAGCTATAATTAAGATGTTAATTTCTAAAATCATTCATATCTAAGTCATTATAATTATTAAATATAGAAACGTTCAAAATTATTAATAGATCGATTGTTATAGTTAATAATCAAATTTGCAATATTAGTCTCATCCAAATAAAATTTCAAAACTATATATAGCTGTTGTGTTTGGCTTTAGTAAATTTCTACTTTGTTTATCAAATAAAAACTATAAGGTGTCTTCAAATTAATTATAACCTTAATCTAAATTTTGATGAGATTCTTTAGATTGATTTGTTTTTTGGTACATTTTACTTTTATTTCAGTTTAATTTATCAAAAATGTTCATGTAATAAATTAGAAGTTATGTCGGTGTTTTTTGTTTTCCAACTATACTGGGTCATTATGTTTATGTAAAGTTTAGATTTTTGTTAGAAATTTTCAATCAAACTTTGTAGTTTTAGTTTTCATATAAACTTTAGGACCTTAAAATACATTTGTGTGTTTTTCATTCCCATAAATTATACATATAAAATATACATATTTTATAATCATATAATTGTTTGGGAATGAAGTAATCTAGAACGACAGAATATTTATTATATGTCGTGGAATTCGGCCCTAAAATTTCTGCTGGTCAAATTTTTATTGAATTTTCTCCCTTTATTGTACAGGGCCGTCCAAGTTTTACCGCCACCTCCAAAAATCTACCTCATTTATACTTAGGTAAAAATCTGAAATTTTCAAATATGATGCCTATATATATATGTGCGCTATAAGTTCGCGGTGTTATTTATTTATTTTTAAATTATAAAATATCGGATTAATAACGAGATAATTGAAACGGGAACCAATTTTCGAATTTGTCAGATGAAATGTTTTGGTACCAATTCACAGTACCGTAACGGGGATATAAAATCCCCGTGGCAAGTGTCTAACTTGCGCTTTAAGGTTACCTCAATTGACGTAACCCAATACTGCTCAGCCTCCTACAAATGGCACTGATTTCATCACCTCGTATTGTCAGACAAGCGAGCGGCACAATCCAGTTTTGTATAAATCCTACAGACGTTACAGCCAATACTTCAGCTTTATAACTTGAATTTTTCTTACAATGAATATGCCATGTGAGAATCCTCAAAACATGGGCAAGTTGAGAAGAAAATCAAAAATTTCCTATCTATCTGTTAGGTGCTCGGTATTATAAGTCCGTTCTTTAGTAACAACTCAAACTTATTGTTAGTTGCCGCATGAGATCTTGGCTAGAAGTATAAGGAAAAGAGCGCCTGTCTCAATCTAATTAGATATCGACGAATTGGCTAGGCGACGTAAAGCAGCCAGGACAGTGGGTTTTTAAAGAACGGACGTATGTATATGCGTCCGTAACTGAAAACTTCCAATAGTATATCCACATTGCCAAAATTGTACTATTTACACTGAAATACGCGACTCACTTGTCCCATTCTACGATAAATTAAGGACGGTTCTTCTTGTAAAAGATAAAGGCTACTCTCAATCGGATCGGTATCCTTCATTTTACTCCCTGAACCCAAGTGCGCCCGTTGCGGGTGCCTCTTTCGCTATGCCCTTGTTACGGCACTGTCAATCCATACTGTTGAGCTTTAATAACAATTTTGCAAAAACATTTTTACTCAAAATTGGTTTGTTTATTGATTATATTAAAAATTGTATCACACGTCTCAAAGTGCAAATAATTTACAATTTGACTCTCATAATCGAGTCTGCCTGGAAAGACTTGAAACATCTTACTGCAGGTAAAAACGAGGTGTAAGCTCAGCGCCTTACTTAGTTGTGATTTCTATTTTACAAAAGAAATTTTTTGTTGGTTATTGGTTCTAATCCGGACCTGTTTCAAAATATTTTCTAAATCGATGGTCCCAGGCCCATAAAAAAAGCAATAAACTAGCTATGGTGAACTACCAACTGCCACCCGACATTTATGGTGCTTAAACGCAAGACTACAACGCCCAAGACACACAGAACGTACTTTCACGCACGTATTACGTACGTATCTTCAAAATCGAAATTTTAAAAGTGGGAATAGTAATAAAATTTCAGGTAGAAGAGGGTTATTGTTTCGAATGAGGAAATAAAATCAACAGATGTTATCGATGTATTGTTTGAATAGCAACAAGGTATACAAAAGATTTATTATCTCAACGGACGTAATTTTACGTACATATTTTCAACATTTCTCATGTGACCTCTCGCATTTGCAGCAATGTTTCTCTACAAGATTTTTGCAACACACGTAAGACGTAAATAAAAGTACGTTTTGTGTGTCTTGACAGTAAATTATACAATAGTAAAAATATAAGAATAGTTAAGTCGGCTCAACTTGAATATCAAACCATATTTTGATTAAAGTTATTATGAGTTTGTAATTAAAAAGAATACTTTCTCTCCAAAAATCCATTCAAAACTATGAATTTATTGATTTAATTGTTGCACATAATTGAATTAATTTAATTATAAATTAGACTAATCCATAGTGTATTTGTGTTTCTTTAATACTTCCAAATTTGACTCTCCTACGATTATAAATAAGGGTGATTTTGGGGGTGGCGGACGACCGTGTATAAGTTTTCTATTCTTTTTGATTGATTATTAAATTAGAATCGTAACTAGAATAGAATTTAATATGATTAGAGATATTCATTTCTATTTTGGACCGCTTTTCTCATTATTATTATTATTATTATCAAATATAGAAGAAAGAGAATTACAAATTTTCTTTATAATGAGACTCCATTTGAGTAAATTCCCTACTGATTTACATGAAATATGAAGTGTTAAAATTTCTTGGATAGAAAACAAAGAAATATATCTTTCGATTATAATCGATTCCAGTCCAAATAAGGAATTATTGAACATCGGTTTTACATTTGTTAAAATCCATATCTATCAGTTATTTTGTCAATTTTACAAGTTTTCTCAATATTTTAATATTAAGTATACTTGGTTGTTTGAAATTCGTGTAGTTTTGTAAATAATAATGAATCGATTTCCGATTTCCGATTCAAATCTGTAGTCCAAATTTTGATTCAAATTATAATTACAAATTGAAGTCGTGCTTTGATTTATGTCAAAACTAAAGTCGAGTTATAATTATTGACTTAGTTAATAATTAATCAGCTATAACTCAACTCGAGTTTGAACTATATTTTGGGTGAAATATGAAATTGTTTCTATTAATTATATATTTTTGTTTGCCAACAAATATAGAGTTAAACGGAAGTTTCAATGGAAGTTCGAGTAATGTTTCGATTCACGCCTAGTCTTAATCAAAATCTCGAGTCATAATTCGCGTGATTCCGAGATTAATCTATAGAGCAATTTGAATTTTTGATAGATTCGAGTTTTAAATGATCAAATTCTTATGAGACATAAAATTGCTGTTTTTTTTTCCTGTTATCAATTATTCTAATGTCAAGAAAACAAGCTATTGACAATACTATCGAACTTCTATAGTTATCATCTATTACGCTCTATTGATTCTAATAAAGCTCAACAATACAAATTTATACGTCAATACTGAACACTTGAACTGTAATTGAAAGACTATATCGAAAACTATTGGTCTTATTATGTGATACTTGGATGTTGACGATGCTTTTATCAATTTCAATTTAAAGAAAATGAAAACTGCCCTTAAAAAATGTGAGTAATAAATAGGATTTTTTTCCATTCAAGTTGCATGAATCATCTATAGATTTGTTATTCCATTGGTCATCCTAGCTTGTCTGGATGCAACTTGTTACAATTTCTCTTGTACGAATATAGACGAGATGCGCGCGCTCATTCAACCGCTACCATCTTTTGTCGCCGCCGCCGCCACTACCACCACCACCATCCCCATCATCATAATCACAACTACTACCAGCATCGTCGTCTCTGCCGCCACTATCGCCGTCGTTACCATCATCGAGAAAAACGGAAGTAAAACAGAACATCAGACAGTTGGCGGTAGTTAGACATCGTTATGTTCAAATAATTATTGCCGCACGTGTAACTACAATTTAAATTATTAACGCTCACATTTGAAATTTATTCATATCAGTGTAATTTTTATAATTTTTTTTTTAAATTCGTAACAATTCTATAAATCTACCGAAAAAAATTCTGTTAGAAAAAACAAACTGTAAGAAAATCGATTGTGTTAGATTGGAACCCATTAGTCATTATTGTGTTGAGAAATCTTCCGGATCATTCCATATTGGTGATAGTGATTTCAATTTCCGGTAATTTATTATGTAATTGGAAGAGGTGAGATTGTTTGTTATGTAATTATTTATTGTTGTTTGCTCTTGTAATTATTTACTTTTAAACGATTATATTATTTGAAGTGAACCTGGCGCATCCACCATTACCACAAACGATTTATTTCTTTTATTTTTGTTATTTAAATGATTCTATTTGAATAAAATTCTAATAAAATAGATTTGGATTTTAAACCTACAATTTATAAAAATGAACTCGTTTCAAATTTTCCATAATTTTGCATTATATTTGAGGAAACCAGAAAAATTCAGCAATAGCGGAATAATTCTATTAGCAATAATTTAGGGCATAAAAAGATTAGCTTTTATTATTCTAAATTGCTTTAAAATCGAACCGGGTTGTTATTTTGATCAGATTTTTTTCACATGATATCAATGATCGGTATTAAAAAAAAAATGTTTATCAATACATTTGCGTTATTATCAGAAAAATGGTTGTATTTTTTACTTGTGCCGAACATCGCATCTGTAGGAATTAGTTTTCATTTGGGATAAGCTAACAGCTGTTGCTATACCTTTGAGAATTAAAGAGTACCTACTCCATTTATTATCGCAGTTTTTTTTTCTTCATTTAATTCATTTATTATAAAATGAATGATTCTTCAGTTTTTTCGGAAACTTACTATTTTTATTTAGTTTGGTTGATATTTTTGCTAAATTGACGTGCACATCAAAATTCATTTTCAATAGTCCTGTCTCAATTGTATGGATTGAATATGTTGTTTTCGAAATAAAATAAAAAAAATTGACGACATTGTATAAAAATATAATCTGCTTCAATTGACAGTTTCATTATTGATAATGTAGTCAACGTTAGAGAATTTTTTAGTTTATTTTTCGATACGTCAATGACTAAGTTTGATTGAAAAATGGAATATTTCAAATGGGTAGTTTTGTTACTTCAACAATTCGATGGCTATTTTAACTTTATTTCATTTCAAATGTTACGAAATCAAGCGGAAACTCAATTTTCTTTTTTAGATGATGTTTTTGTCTGTGGTATTGGACAATAGCCCAATATTAAATTATATTGTTCTAATGATTTTGTTTATTTTAAAGAATGCAAATGCGCTGAAAATTCAATTGTAGAAGAATCATAACACATCTCAAAAGTTTAGAATAGTTTCGATCAACTCCTAATTTTCATGCATTTTTTTCATATTTTCATAATTTTCTCCAAAACTATCATACATAAAATAGCTCCGTGCCTCTTTAAATTCGATTATTGATTCAATATGATACATCACAGAATATCCATCCATTATTTGTTATTATTTGCTCTAGTAGAAGTAAAATTCTTCAAATTTATAAAAAAAATCTAAGGGAAGGTTAAATGTCATCATAAAATTTCGTTATTTTTTATACGTGACACTAAAAAAAAAAAATTTTGGAAAGGCTTCATCTATATAATTATATTTTTCTCTAGCTAAGATAATTTAATAATACTCGTTATGTTAAATCCAACATTTGACAACTTAATTTCAAAGTAAATTTGCATGGAATAAAAAAACACGAAATGGAGAAATATAGAGTAAAATATTATACTAAATGATAGGCTATCTAAAGTTGAAGATGTTTCAAAGAAAACTAATAAAATTTGAGCTTCAAAAAGGCCATCGTTTATTTATTATCATAAATTAATCATGCAAATTTTTGTCGAAAAATGAATTTTAGACTGAACTTCACTTCCTGTTGAATGTATAAGAAATAGGATTGGTAGTGTCGTCGAAATAGAAATGTATATTTTGTGTGTAACAGCGTCTAAAGACGCAAACAACTCGCTCCAAGGAACTTATAAGACCTTGAGTTATATAATTCTATAAAGATATCAATTTTAGCTCACCAGAAACAGTAAATGATAGATAAAGTAATTTTCGTAACATAAATTTCTTGAACATGTCATCTTTCCCTTTAAAAAAAAAACCAAGTGAAGTATTTAGCTAAAAGCTTCAGCTACATACTGTGGTTGGGAAAAATCGATGATAAATAAAATGACTTTTTGTTAAGCAAGCTTTCTAAAGACTGATGAAGGTGAGACGTTGTTACTCTAGAATCAACATATAAAACAAAACAAAAATACCAATAGTAGAGCACACAATATCAATAAATTCCGGGAAAACTTTTTGCACGAAAATATTTTTAGTTATACCTGATGTTATATTGAGCTATCTATTTTAGTATTCCCGCAAATAAACGAGATATACGGGCTGTCTCACGAGAAATTGTTCAAACTAATTGGTAATTATTTGAAAATATACGCAGTCATTAAGATATTTCAAATTGTTCATACAAGAAGACACTTGAAAGTTTCTGTTATGGATACATCTATTTTTATTAATTTATTCTATATTCACTATCACCACTTGAGCAATAATAAATTCTTTTCCGAAAACTATTCTAAACTTTACTGAATATGTCATCTGATATACCATATAGGTTTTTAAACTATAGTCTGCGAACCCTTGAGGGGCTGCGTAGTCTTAAGCAGGTGTCCGGGATTGAAATTAACATTACATCTCACCTTATTAAGTTAGGTTTTGTAATAAGGTCGGAAAAAAAAGGTTGTTCGAAAGCGGTTCTCTTGCTGCACAATTTAAGATCTTTGATAACTATTATCAATTCTTCTGTTGTTGTTGTTGGATTTTCAAAATAACAGACATCCTTAATGTAAGCTCATAAAAAAGTCACAGGGGCTCAAATCTGGACGAGTGTGGTGGTTAGTCAATTTCTCCTTGAGCAGTTTTAGGGTTCTATTTTGCATGAAATATAAAGATTCAATTCAACCTTTTTTCGATGCAGCGGGCAAGAACTTTGTCTCCAGCAGTTTTTCATAACTATCTTCACCGTTGAATCTAAGGTAAATTCCTTTTGAGATACAGTAGTGGATATTGTTACCTTTCCTGGGTGAAGAGATTTTGATGTAGAAATATTGACATTTTCTGTACGCTAATACCGATTATTGTGTTCATTCACTTATCCATTCAACCATAAATTAACCTCATGGGAATAGACAATTTCGTTTTAATGAGTTCCATCAGATTCAAACATCTCTGTTATAGTCTTGAAGAATTTTTCACATGCCTACAAGCATCTTGTTGTCAATAACTTAGAAGTTGTTATTTTATAAAGGTGTAATTCTAAAATTTCCTTTACTTGAACAACTTATCTGATTGTAGAATTTGGATTTTCTGTGGTACAGTCAAAATGAGGTACTTTGGTATTATGTCTCACCTAATTCTGTTTTTACACGATAGATTGGTTCCTGAAAAATTCGTCAAAAAAATACATTGTATTTTTGGAAAAATCGAAGATTTTATTCCAATTTTCATTAAATTTTAAATTGATCAAAAAAGTATTTCACTCTTTGAGAAACAAACTCAAATTACAGACAAAGCAAAGAAATTCCATATTAAAATCAGGACCGTCTCAAGGTATTCGGCGCTTGTGGGTCACTAAAAATAATGCGCATTTAGATGCAGTAAAGTTCACAATAATGACAAAAGAGTATAGCATCAATAAAAATTGCCGCTCTCAAAAAGCTTGTGCCCCTCAGCTATAGCTTTAGCCCTGCGGTTAAGGTACGCCTGATTGAAATGATAAAATTTGATTAAATTTATACAAACAGAAATTCTTTTAGTATATTTCTCGTTTCCAATATCGCAAATAAGGAAATAAGTGAATAAACATGGAGCAAAACTCTCTTCTTAGAATTCGAGTCATTCGTGTTAAATCAAAATAAGTCGACTAAAAAGAGAACCAAGTTTTTCTTTCTAATTCGTGTTAAATCAAGTTCGTGTACCAAAAGCTCGTGTAAAAACTGAATTGGGTGTATTTATATTTATATTTGTTCCATATTTATATATATGTCATATTTTTTATAAGGTAAGATTATATTCAAGGAAGATAAATTAATGAGGTTTTATTTCTATAGCCTTATATTTTGAATAGAGGCATATTTGAGTTATATAAGTCTATATATATATATTTCATATACATATAGCAATCTAACAAGAGTCGCATGGAAATGAATTAATTTCACAGCGCTTTATTAACATACTTATCGTGTAATTATGGTTACCGTATTTATCTAATTGCAACGTTACAATATCTTTTGTATTATAAAATAAGAGTGCAATTTGGCTTGTATTTTGATGAATTTTGAATTGCAATTAATCAAAACAAATCAACTAGAATCAATAAGCAACCAAATTGTGTAGAATTCGTTTTTTATTTTCATTTTCAAATATCTTCATGTTAATTTTTGTAAGCAAAAATCATAAACAAACGCTATTTGCACAAAATTATGGAATTTTCCATACAATGCTTACATTTTCTTGAATTTGAACTCCATTCACCGCACAACTTGATAACGAAATGTTCAATTTCACTGTCATATATATTATTTTATGATACTAATAGTGTATATATAGTGGCGGAATAGAATGAAAGAAAAAAGAAGGGACAAAATAGTGTTGGTGTCGCGATAACAAAACTCTATTTTTTACTTTTAAATCTATCTACACATATAGAAATGTATGTATGTATACAGTGTGTGTCTCGAAGATGGAACCCCATCTGTTTAAGGCAAACTAAATGGAATTGAAATCTGAAAATTTGTATGTATACGTCTCTCACTATGATGTATCCAGCTAAAATATTTGCAGGTCTATGGCACTTCCGGTTATACACCGGAAACAGTCAACAACTTTGTTATTTCAAATAGAACACCCTATATTTTTTTATATCTTTGATTTCTACAGTAAAATTTAATGGTACTTTATGTACCATACGATTTACCTAAGTTTGTTGGTTCTCGAGTTATAGTCAATTCTTTGGAATTTTTGACGATTTCAGAACATCACGTTATTAGAGATATTGTTAAATACAAAGCTGATAATGGATATCTCATGAAATCAGAGTCAAAAAATATTATACATGGCGGTCACAAATTAATATTGAATATCTCAAATGTAGAAGTGGCTTAACTCATTATTTTCAAATGGAACCCTATATATTATAACATTTCTGAATTCTCCTGGAAATTTTCAAGGTCACTTTATCAATTGATTATTTTAGTGAATATTGTAAATTTTGGGAAAACAGTGAAATTTAAGTATCGAACATATTTGATAAAATGACCTTGAAATATTCCAGAGAAATAAAAAATGTCATAATATATGGGCTGTTCCATTTGAAAAACATGAGTTAAGACACTTTTACATTTGATATATTCAATATTAATTTGTGACCAGCCTGTATAATATTTTTTGAATCTGATTTCGAGAATGGATAGAGCCATCCACTGTTGAGACATTGCTTTAACCGATATCTATTATCAATTATCAGCTTTGTATTTAACAATACCTCTAATAACGAGATGATCTAAAATCGTCAAAAAATCCAAAGAATTGACTGTAATTCGAGAACCAACGAACTTAGGTAGATAGTATGGTACATGAAGTACCATTAAATTTTACCATAGAACTCAAAAATGTAAAAAAATATAGGGTGTTCTACTTAAAATAACAAAGTTGTTGGCTGTTTCCGGTATAACCGGAAGTTCCATAGACCTGCAAATATTTTAGCTGGATACATCATAGTGGGAGATGTATACATACAAATTTTCAGATTTCAATTCCATATAGTTTGCCCTAAACAGATGGGGTTCCATCTTCGAGACACACGCTGTATTGTTGTATATGTATAGGTAGTTTTTTTTTATATTTGATATACACTTTCGTATTTGGATTACGTATAAATAAATGATTAAAAACATTTTTCTACTTGAATAAAATACGAGTCAATTATTTATTTATTTAGATATTTTTGTCGGCTCAATGGTCATTCCATGTGTCAATCTCCTCTTTTATATTTAGGTTTAAATAAAGAAAAAAGCTCTAATATTGTGATAATTCAGCGTTTGTCAAAAGTTTTTCACTCAAATTCTCGATATCTAGTGTATGTTTAAGAATGGCGAATGCGCCGGGCGACCAAATGAAATTTCTTGACAAAATTTAATTTCCGTTTCTATAAATATAAATTTGAGCAGTAGGATTGTATGGAAAAGTATAGTTATATGAATATTATATGACTCGTTTATTATATACGTACATTTATAGTATCTATTTATATATATAGGATGTCCCACCGGGAAAGCCCTCGATCCAGTACGGCAAGACGATTGATAGTAAAAATCTGAAAATTTGTGAGCATACCAATATCCGAGGGGCAATCTCAGCTAAAATATTTTCAAGATGGTGGCACTTCCAATTATACCGGAAATTGATACCAACTTGCTTATTTTAAGCAGAATGCTCTATATATTATTGCATTATTGGATTTGTTGACGAATTTGAGCCCCACTTTGTTTGCAATGTCCCATACCTCCGACTAACCATTCTTCAGATAATCAACATTTTGTATCAAAAATTGGGTTTGCAGACCTTTAAATATTGGGCAATTTCTCCTATGTCCTAAGGTTACGATTTGTAACTAAATAGGTTTCCTTGTAGAGAAAGAGTTGTTTAACAGATTTAATGCGTTAGACTACAAATTTTTCATATGGGCCTAAGAGAAAAAAAATATTGAAAATTACTTTGAAAAATGTGGCTTAAATAAATTTTTTCATATGAAAATATCTCGAAAATGGAAAATCATAGACATAGATATTTTTAATGCTTATTAATAGTAAATGATCAGAATAGGGTCGTTCTATTTGAAAAAATTGATTTAAGCCACATTTTCCAAAGTAATTTTCAACATTTTTTTTCTCTTAGGCCCATATGAAAAATTATTAATCTAATGCATTAAATCTGTTAAACAACTCTTCTTCTACAAGAAAACCTATTTAGTTACAAACTTTAACGTTAGAACATAGGAGAAATTGCCCAATATTTACAGGTCTGCAAACCCAATTTTTGACACAAAATGTTGAATATCTCAAGAATGGTGAGACGGAGGTATGGGACATTGTGAACAAAGTGGAGCTCAAATTCGTCAACAAATCCAAAAATGCAGTTATATATAGGGAATTCCATTTAAAATAAGCATGTCAGTATCAGTTTTCGGTATAACCGGAAGTGCCATCATCTTGAAAATATTTTAGCTGATTAGCCCCTCGGATATTGGTATGCTTACAAATTTTCAGATTTTTACTATCAGTCGTTTTGCCGTACTGGATCGAGGGCTTTTTCGGTGGGACATCCTGTATGTATTTAAATAGATGAAGTTCTATTATTCAATTTCATGTTACAATTCAAACAAATTTTATTTATTGAAAATTTATTCACACTGTCTTAATTAATTTGAATCAATCAAGAATAAAATTCATTAGATTATCACAAATTAACTGTGATAAGTCAGCTGAAAAATGTTGTGCTGTTGTTATTAATTGAATTTCGCGCGACTTTATAGTTCAATCAAGAAATTCAATAAATTTTTTGTTTGTTATGTCTCAATTGGATTTTCTCCCTACAAAAAATTCCATTCAAATTCCCATCACTTTTTCTCTTTATATTCCTCAGATTAGATAGATTTTTTTTCCAATTTAAATTACAATAGATATAAAAATTGAATTTAATTGATTCTAGTTTTCTATTATCAATTTTTTGGTTGACTATTAGAAGTCATTTGAAACTGGGCAATTAATATTTTTTCCTTCTGTGTTATGCCTGGAATGCCAATTGTTAATGTAATTTGAGACGTTCGCTGTTCGTTTTTATTTCATTTTATTGTTCATCTTATTTTCATTGTATTCGATTATATAACCGACTGTGCAGTCTTGGCTCATTTTAATTCACTTTTCTAGAAAGCTTCAATTTTTTTTTTGTTCATTAAATATAAAAAGCAATTGCCATTTTTTTTTTGCTCCTGATTAAAAATGTGTTATTTCATTATGTAACATTTTCTTGAAGAGTAGCTTAATTTTGAATTATTCGTTTTTGAATAGAGTTGGAATGGTAGGGTTGTATTTTTGAGACAAATACAAGATCCTTTGAGAAAATAACTTCAAATCGACCTATTTTCCACTTTTACCACACAATTTTGTAAAAACATTCATTGTAGTCATAGAAATTTTAGTTGATTCTAGTGAATTGCATGAAAAATGGAAGTTTTTCTTTTCGTTCATATTTTCATGCTTTACAAACAATTTCTATATCGTCAAACTGAAAATTTAATATTTTAATGTTTCTATTCAAAGAAAAATCACTCAAGTTGATTAATTTTCTTCGAATTTTATCTATTTGTCTGATTTGTTTCTAACAATAAATCATAGAGTGTTTATTTTTGACAAGTTGTTTTTTTAACCTTATAATAGTATATTGAAAAACAAGTTTCAGAAGTCGACAATTCCGGCACGAGACCTAGTTTGAAAAACGAGTGCGCTAGCACGAGTTTTCTGAATGGTCGAGTACAGGAATTGACTTCTGAAACGAGTTTTTTTATACTATTTTTCCTATTTTGCATCCCTTCGTACCTTTTTTTTAAAAAAAAAATTAAAACCTTAAAATTAGGGAATTTTATAGGAGTTGGTATTACAAATAATGTGATTATCTAATGAAAATGTGTGACGATTTATCGTGTACTCCACTAGAATTACGGGAAATTATTGAAAATAGAATTGCTTTTGGTTATAAAAATAAAAATCGTTGACCTTAAAATCTATCGAGAAGTGACGTTTTAGCTAGTTACCTGGTCTTAACAACTTTAAAAAATAAAATTCCCCCCATATTTCTACACTCAAAAGTAGTGGAGAAATAGATATTTCTTTACTCCTTTTTCTGTCATAATACGTCCATTTCCAACGCAAAATAGGAAAAACCTTTTTTCCAAATTTCATTTGATTTTATTTCAATTTCAAGTCTATTGTGTCCATGTCTTGATCTAATTGGATCTTGTTTTTCCCTAGTTGAATTATATTAAGAATTTATAAACAATTTATCCTTCAGCCATTTTAACAGTTCAGGTATTTCAGTGTTGACGATAAAGTGGAAACTACTTTACTACTACGTGACTTAATATTTTAAAATAAATTACCCACTTGGATTTAATCTTTGAATTATTTAGTTATTTTAATGCAATAAATTTGAAATATTTCAAATCAACGTCAATAATAAAGACCGAATTCCAGTTCGTTATGAATCCTCTATCAGATTTACTATAGTTTGGTCCTTTCAATATTGGATTGAACTCAAAATCAAATTAAAAGGATTACCTTATGGTCATTTTCCATTCACAATATTCATATATATATATGATTAATTAATTCATTATTATTAAACTTATTGATTAATTTAATAGGAATCTAGACACTTATTGGTGTCAGTTTAGATCTAATTGATTTTATATTCTAAATCACAAGGAATAGAAATCTATATTAGGAACATATCTTTTTCAAATAGAACTAGATCGATGTTGAAACGATTAAAAAACTTTGATTGATTGTGCCATCGCACCGGAATTGCATGAATTTTGAGAAAATACTTCAATATTTCCTAAAATAAATAACCTCCTATTTCATTATTATTTAGAATTTTTGAATTGTTCACCGAAACACACACTTCGTTTCAGCGAATAATGTTGGAATTAATTACTTTGATTTGAGAAGCGTTCAAATTAAAAAAAACAAAAAAAAAATAGAAATGTAATGCGTTGAAAATCTAAATTGGATGGAATAAAACCAGTATAACAATTCATTTAGCTATTTTTAATTATTCATAGAAACTGAAAATTAACAATCCAAT
>JAZBGX010000408.1:13791-27031 GCA_037414775.1 Zonitis immaculata
AAATAATGCAGCTATAGCTTGTGTTTTATCACCATTGAAAGCTCTCAATTCATTTATAACTTGTTCTCTATTAAAACCCATCGATATAATCTCTTTGATATCATTTTCATTGAATTTATCATTCGGTTGTACTGCATTGGATGTTGATGGAGCTTGTTGATTTGAACTTGTTGCAATATCTATAATAAATAATAAAAACAAACAAACAAACAAACAAACAAACCAAACAAAACAGAAACAAATAATTTATTATCATCATCATCATCATCATCAATTTTGATATAAATATTATTGTAATGAACACAACTTACTGGATGTTGCACGACTGTCTTTCAATGCTCTTCTCAAATCACGTTCTTCATGTTCTTTTATTGATCTTGATATAACTTCATCTTCCGATGTTGAACTTAAACGGGCACATTCCGGTAATTCACTCTCTGCCAAGAATCGTGTCTCAGTACCAGTTGTACCAATTCTTAATACATTTGCCCGTAAATCAATACAGCACTACAAAACTCGAATAATTTAAACAAAAATTGCTATTTGAATACAATAAAACTTGGCAATTATCCAAACATCAAAGACAGACAATCCAAGTGTTATTGTATTATACAATAATTATTGCAAATAGAATACTTGATGTCGTTTTAACATGTCCAAACCAAGCAACATATCCATTGGTTGGTCTTCTAAAACTGAGAAACTTGTAGTTAAATAATCATTTTCAATTTGTATTTGAACCATATGTATACGGCCGATGATCTTTTGTACACCAACACCTTTGGCTATACCAGCCCATCTTGTATCAACTAAACGCATTATATTACAACGTTCAGCACAACTACTTGACATTATTGTAGTTTGAGCACCTATAATTACAATTATAACAACAATTGTCTTATTAAATAGATAAATAAATGAATGAATTGAATGAATGAATGAATAGATAATAACCAGAATCGATGAATGCTTTAACAGGAAAACCATTGACATGACAATTAATATAAAGCATAACGACTGTAGCGAACGATTCCGGATTATATTCCATAGCTGCTTCCATATTAGCTTCAATATTTTTTTGCCGTATCTCTTCAGCAATCAAACGTTGTGCTTCTGTATCGAATGGATCAGCATTTAACATTCTCAAACGTTGCGCTTCACGTTCTTGTCTAGCTTGAACTTGTTCACGTAAAACCGAAGCAAACGTATCTAAAATTATCAGAGTATTATTTCAATTATACTTATAAAATGAAATGGATTAATATATGTTTATTTTATTTTTTTACCAATATTATTGCTTAATAGAGCTTCAGCTAATCGAGGATTATTCTGTTTGAGCAACGATAATTGATCAGGATTTGCTAGGAACATGTCACGTATCAATACAGGATCATCTTCTGTAGCTGGACGACTTCCATGTCCTGTTGGGTGAGGTATTTGTATATTGCTGAAATCGAGTTGTGGAACTAATGAAGCAAAGGAGAAAAAACAAACAAACTAAATTACTGTTTGATACAATTTCGAAAATATTAGATAGATAGGTAGGTACATAGTATAACTAAAAAGGCTCAATTGGCCTAAATCTGAAATAATAATAATTCAATAGAACCAAATTACTATCTATTAACAAAAGTTGGTGTTGTTGTTGTTGTTTTTTTATTATATTAATCAAACACACAAGCATAACAATAATAATACTAGTTGATTGGTTTTTGTCCTGTTATTCAATAAATTTCATTTATAGGTGTGTACATACATGTATCTATTATGCACATACTACAATGTATAAACAATCAACATACCTCCAGCACCTCGTATATCGGAAGAACTTTGTCCAGTTTGAAATATATGTTGTATTGTAACGACATCACCATCTTTAATACCAAATTGTTTCAATGATTTTTTATTGTCCATCAATGGTCTACCATCGAATGCTACAACTTGTTCAGTAGCTGGAAATCCCGTTTCCACTTCACAGAATGCTTTAAAATTTTCCAATTCCAAATCTTCAGATACATCTAATACGAAAATATCACCAGCCAATGTGGTCACTGTCACTTTCATTTTTATATTCAATTATAATAATATGACTAAGTATTTATTTCAATTAATCAATTATTCGAAAGCAAAAAGAAATAAATTAATAAAAATAATAAATGGAAATAAAATTGAATTTTGAATTTTGGTAAATTCGTTTCCAATTTGTGATGTTGGTATATTATTTCAAACCATCAACACTGATAATATTAAAAAATTTAACATGTTTTTATTCTGTTCAATATTTCAATCGAAAATAATTCTAACCTAAAATCACGACAACCGCTTCAACAACACAAATAAATGACAGACTCATGATGACAGAGCTTTGGTGCCATTTGCCATTATTAAAAACAAAGGAACAAAGATACTTATATATAAATATAATTGAATAGAAAAAGATAAATATACTTATTGAACTGAATGAACTTTAGACAAAAAGAAAAAAAAAATGGAAAATGAAACCAAAGGAAAAACAAAAGACTATCATTTTTGGCAGCGATAACTGGATTATTATTCGCATTCTTCTATTTTTATCTCATTGTCAGACAATTATTTCCAAATATGCATATGACTCCAATTACTGTGACTTATCAATTATTTCATGAATGCAATGATATTATTGCGTTGACAATAATTCATTGGGATGATTATCTATGTAATTTATTTATACTTATTGCTATAACTATGCCGACCAATTCACATAAGTGAATTGTTGGTGGCCGATACGCTGGGCAGGACAGATCGTTACAATACATAAATATACGGGCTGTATCATTATTAAATAATAGGAAATATTGGAGCACGGCTTAAAAATACTTATTGTTAGTAAGGTGTGAATGGAGGAGTATCCTTACAGGTGATAAATTCAAAGATTTAGAAACTATTTTTGCTCGGTACTTGAAAGCTATAAGTAGATAAGTATCTAAAATTCACATGTGAGAGAGCATGGGCGGAGCTAAGCATTATTAGAGCATTAGAATGTCTTCAAGTTTTATGTTTTCGCTCAAATCCGACTCTGCACCGTTGGTATTACGAAACCCCAAAAACATTTCCAAATTGTAATGATGAATAAGACAGAGAGAGAAAGCTTTGAAATTGATGATTACAACTGATTGAGAAAAATCGATAATTCTATATAGCGCTTCTAAAATGTTTGAAAAATTTAAGAACTTGTGAAATTTTGCCACCGTCCAAATTGTGGCGCCCTATATGTATAGGACCTGGCCTCTCAGGTTTAGGCCTAAATTAATTTGTTATTTGTTAGTTTTCTTTATTATTAATTTGCCCATGAATTGATCAATGAAAGCAGATTAAGCTAACAGTAACTGGATTTGAGTTAATGTTATCATAATTAACCGAATTTTTGTTGTTGTTATAATTATTAGAACATTACAAGAATAGCAATTATTTTAAGTAACAAAAAAACAATTGGAGAGGAAAAAAAGTGGAAACCTTCAATAAATTAAATGGCAAAATGAAAAAAAAGAAATTCACAGCACACCATTTGTAGGGGGCCCCGCTCAACAGCCTCAACTTATTATTGGCCTATTAATACTATCTTGCTTGAAACGATTATTAAGAGCTTCAATTGAAATCCAGGACATTGAAAAATACCGGATACATAGAAATTGTCGAATAATTCCCAACATAGTGAATAAGTCATGATGGAGCTTTTCCACTTTTCCTGAATAGTTATAGTAACAGAACTATGGAACTCCCTTAACCAACGAGGACATTCTGTATAAATATTTATCAAACTATTATATATAGACAAATGTTACAATCAATTGATCCCAATTAAGGAATACAATTAAGTATTTTTTTTTTTTTGGTTTCAAAAAATTGTTCGCGTATTTATCATTATTAATATTATTATTTTTATACATATGCGTTACTATATGTATACTACATATTAGTTTTATCATCATCATCATCATTATTATTATTATTATTATTGAATACAGTATAGGCTAGGAGCTATGGTTGGTTGTATCTGGTTTACACTGATCAAGTGAGTTTTATCCAGTTTTTTCACCTTCATGGTAGTATGGGATGGATTTTCAACAACCAAACCAAAGAATATAAAATGAGAATTCGAAATGAATTCAAATACACGACATCTTTCGAGAATCAACCGTTTATATTCCATAAATTTACAATTTTAATTTCTAAAAATATACAAAAAAAAAAAAAAAATAAAAAAACAAAACACAATCAAAATTAATTCGAAATGGAATAGGTAAACGATTGCTTTTTTTTCTATTTTCATACAAGTACCTACTTATAACTTTATCATTCAATATTAATAATAATTATTATTTATTATCCATTTGTTTTTTACTCACAATGAAAATTATGCCCATCAGATTTCTATTCAGCAAATTCAAACTGGATTTATCATGTTTTATTACCAAAATGTGGTATCTGCCAAAGATTGTTCCAATTCTTTTTATTAATTAATAAAATATATACAATTAATTAATTGCTTCATGTTCACAAAATAATTATCGTTATCAATTTTTCATTTTTTTTTCCTCTCCTCACCAAAAGTCATCCCCACCATATAAAGAAATAAGAAAACAATTTTCAGGAACCTGATGAAGCTATTTAATGATGTGGACAATGAAAGCACATTCCAGTTATCTAAAGTTCGTCTGCAATAACTTGAATTCTTGAAGCAAGTAAATGAAATACAAAAGTCGTGCCAATCGACAAATTATACAAATCCAATTCCGTACATATTTGAAGAAACGCATCGATTAGACATTATTCTTATCGGGAAGATTTCCCGGAAATTGTCCAACACACAAAAAAGAAAAAAATTGAAATTGTTCCGGCTGTTTTTTGTTTTTTTTTTTTTATAGGTAAGTTATCCATCGATTTTATTTATAATTTAATTGATAAGAGACAATCAAATGGAAATGGAGATAATCTAGGGGTTCGAATAAAATGATTCGTGAGATACACGAATCATCAATTTTCAATAATAATAATAATCATGATAGTAATTGATCAACAGGACCGTATCTAGCACAATTATAGATACAACAAATTCAAGCTTAAATAGATAAATGGAATGAGTTGGACGAAAAATTATTGTCATGTCTTATTTTTCTTAGGTAATTTATTATTTAGAAAAAAAATTAATATACCTGTATATCAGTACGTATCGGTAAGAAGTAAAACTTCAATTTTCCTTAAATCTTTTGAAGAGTACGTGTGTATACATAATTTGCTATACAGACAAGCAAACAATTTTCTCATTAATATACAAGGTGATCGAAAGTTGGGCGCTTAAGACTTTATTATTATTATGGTAAATGAAAGTAAGTTCCGAGATACATTTCCAAACAAATATGTGAAGAAAATGGCGTAGATTTATTATTATTTTTTTACAGTGTAGTAAGTCTTGAGCGCCAATAACTTTGGATCATCCTGTAACGTCTTTAGCTATACCATCTACACACACACACACACACACACATAGAATGTATGTCATTTGTCTTATAAATTCCAGATTAGATTATATTTATTTGGACCATGGTAATCGGTGATAAGCGCAATACACCTAATTCAAGACTGAAACAAACAATTCTACTACTATTGATTTCCAATTTCCAACAAATTTTCGCAACAATTGGTAAATCGATTTATTGTAATTGAAATAAAATTGAAAATAATTTATTAAATATAATTTTATTTAGAGATTGATTGTAATAATAATAATAATAATAATAATAATGGTCATAATGAAATTATACCGAATATATTCTCTTGGGTGGATTATCTAGTGTTAGGTAGCATGCTAATCATATCTTGTGGTATTGGACTATTCTATGGTTTTATTGGTGCAAAACAAGCAACAAGCACTGATTTTTTATTAGGTGGTAGTTCGATGGGTACATTTCCTATGGCAATGTCGTTAGCTGCAAGGTAAATACGTACAAATCAACATATTATATCCGAAAAAGAAAAGTTATTTGATTTATTTCTATTATAGTTTCATAACAGCCATTGAATTATTAGGCAATCCAGCTGAAATTTATACGCACGGTACACAATTCGCTATCATTTGTATTGCATTTGTATTAGTTATACCATTAACATCGAAACTATATTTACCTGTATTTATGCAATTACGTTTAACAAGTAGTTATGAATATTTATCGATGAGATTCAATTCAACAATAATACGATATTTCGCTAGCGCTTTATATATTTTACAAATGATTTTATATACAAGTGTGGCCGTCTATGCACCAGCTTTAGCTCTAAGCAAAGGTAATTTTGATATTACATAATATCTATGTATTTACTAGTATAATAAGCCTTATATAAATGAGGTGTGGTCCAAAAGTAATGGTTATTGTATACATATAATAGTTGACGGTGTGACAAATGAAATTGATGACATAATGAGTTCTGCATTTCCATTTTCAGTGACCGGATTGAATGTGTATCTGGCCGTTACTGTAGTCTATATTGTTTGTATATTTTATGCATCTCAGGTAGAATTATTTTTTAGATTTGTAGCGATTCTAAATAAATAACTATACCTACATATATGCGTATATAGAAATATTATTTTAGGGTGGTATGAAAGCTGTAATTATCGCTGATACATTCCAAGCTGTTATACTTATTGGCTCAATTCTGACGATATTATATTTGGGTGGTGAATTTGTCGGTGGTATTGGTATAATATGGTCGACAAATTATAATACCGATCGCTTGGAATTATTCAAGTACCTACTTTTTATTACTTTTTGTTTGCTAAATATTCTTATAACAACATTTTGTTCTTGTTATTAATTTAGTTTCAATTTCGATCCAACCATAAGGCATAGCTTCTGGTCGGTTTTGATCGGTGGCACTTTCTATTGGATGACAATGTTTTGCTCAAATCAAGCATCAATCCAGAAATATTTATCAGTTGAATCAATTTCACAAGTCCGAAAGTAAAATCATCTAATGAATGTGTGTTGTGTTTTCCTAAAAAAAAAAAAATATGATCTTTTCTAGAGCTTTATGGACATCTTCGTTTGGTTTGATTCTAGTTTATATTATAAATTTCTATACTGGTATGATAATGGTGGCGCATTATCGTAATTGTGATCCATTAAAATCGAAACAAATACAAGAGTCCGATGAAATTCTGCCATTATATGTTTTAACACAAATGGGCCATTTATATGGTATAACTGGATTTTTCGTTGCCGGAATCTTTGCAGCCAGTTTGGGGTATTATTTTTAACAAATACATTTGGAATATATATACTTATTGTTAGTTTAATAATTTATATTAACATTCAGATCAATATTTCAGGACTGTAGCGTCAGCTTTGAATAGTTTAGCAGCTGTAACAATACAAGATTTCATTTGTGGTGCTTTCAAAATTAAACTACCAGATAGTAGAGGTGCTTTTTGGGCGAAAATTATATCGATTATTTATGGTGCCATCAGTTTTACTTTGGTAATTATCATACGACAATTTGCCGATTTGCCATTCAAAAACAAAAGAATTATTACAGGTATTTATTGTTGCTCAATTGGGCAGTATAATGCAAGTTGCTATCAGTTTCAATGGTATGGTTGGTGGCATTACGTTAGGTTTGTTTTCATTAGGAATGTTTTTCCCATGGGCCAATACAAAAGTATATACACCTACATATAAATATTTATTTATTTATTCAATAAATTTCCTGTAAATTATTCAATTCTAGGGTGCTATTGGCGGTAGTATTGTTTCAGTAGTTTTAATATCAACAATGTGTATTGGACAACAATATTCATTGGCCAATGGTCACTTGGATGAACCATTCAAATATACCAGCATCGAACATTGCCCATGTCATCATAACAATTCAACAATTGTTAATGAAAGTCATAAAGAAACGTATTCATTAATCTATTCCATCATATGATTAAATACAACAATAATTAATTTTGTTTTGTTTTTGTTTCAGTGATAACACTATTGATAACGTTTTCTTTCTCTATCGCATTTCATATATTTGGTATTCGTGTTTGGGATTTTGGATAACTGTAATATTAGGTTTATTAATATCATATTTAACGGGTAATCAAAATCCACAAGATGTTGATAGAGATTTATTATCACCGCCTATAAAAGATTTATTAGATTCGTTATCGGAACGTACTAAACAAATATTAAATTTAACAACAAATAAGCCACATTATACCAATAATAATAATAATAATAATAATAATAATAATAATAGTGTACCAATGAAAGGTATTGTGAATAAAGCTTTAGATATTGGTGATGAAAATTGGATGAATTTTAAAATAATCGATACTGAAATTAAACAAATTAAAAAAGTTAGGAAAATTTCAGCACCAGCTAAATGTTAATTTTCAATTAAAAAAAAAAAAGTAACTAGATTGGTAGGTAGGTACTAAGTATGGTAATATTTATTTGATAGGTACTTAATTTTTTTTTGTATTAACTAGATGTAAGTATGTACCTAAATATTGTAAATTATATGATTTGATATTAGAATTATTACGACGATATTACGATAATTATTACTTGTATTGGAGTGGTATTTTTATCGCTCAGGTGTGCATACAAACACCTGTATCCTGCTCCAGCTAAATATTAATTATTGCAAAAATTCGTCAAAAATGTATTGATAATAAATAGTTATGATTGTCAAAGTGAATAATCATTTAAGAATTTTGTTTATTCCTAAATTAACCCACAAAATATATTTGATAAAGCATAGACTTCCATTTATTAGCTGTGAAACGACGTAATTTACGCACGTATTGAGTCCGTTGTCTCTCTCTTTACATAAGTACAATCGAGATCACGAATATCTCTATCTCACCCGCACTTATATAAATAAAGAGAGACAACGGACCCAATAATACGTGCGTAAAAGTACGTTGTGTATGTCCTGGCCGTTAATCCGTTAACGGTCGATTATATGGGAGAAATTAATAATTAATCACTAGTTCCTTAATCGAGATTAACTATAAATTCCACTACTAGGCTTTTAGCTCTCCACTAATAACGATATTTATACTCATAAATAGTCGTTTTAATATGTTTAGGATGTCTTAGACTGTCTTACAATTAGAGGGTGAATTTTCCATAGACCCCTAATTGCCTATATATTGCGCATAGCAAAAGTGGTTGGTTGCCAAACAGTTTCGTCAAACAAAACGGACTAGAGTGCGATCTGCTGTGTATCCATTTGTATCACATTGCGTTGTAAGAAACGCATGCGACAATAATTGGGTAAAGCCGGAACCGCTCTAATTGTTCCATAGTCACAGCTTTAGGCGACTTACAACTAACTTCACAGCGCTACATTTTCAGGCCGCACTTTTCCAACCATAGAGTACGTGGTCTAATTTTAATTTTCATTATTATTACTTAATAGTCTATGGAAATTTCACAAGTTAGATATGACTTGGACCGATTTTTTACCTAAAATAATGTAACGTAAACGTATATATCGCATAAACGATGCAGAATTGTTGGTATAAATGTGTATATTGAGATATTCAAGAGATTTGATTCTAGAATATTAATATAAAAACAAAGGGAGGCGTACTTACCCCGTTCATTTGGTTTTCCTTTTTTAATTGGACACAAAATACTGCCTTTGGGGTTATTATTCTATAATATAGCTACATAATCTATCCTACCTTTTTAGAATTAGAAGATGATAAGATATGAAGATACATGTAGGTGACTGGATGTTCTTCTTTTGCCCTTTTCACATCATCCACACACAATTGCATTTCAATTCCACAGAACACGATTTTCATTTTTTTTTTTCTAACACATAACTATTTATAATATGAAATTATCTAAATACTTTATATAGAATTGCATGCAATTTCATTTAATAAATCACTTTTTCTTGCAATTTTATATTCAAATAGAATTAATTATATACAATTTTTAAGATAACCTTAATAATTTTCAGACAATTTGCCGCTATATTTTCACCCCTTTCCCTCACCTAGCGCTTATACCAAGAACTATCTATATACAATTTCTTCTTTTAGTCTATAACAAGATTAAATCATGTCGTCTTTGTTTAAATCAAATGCATTTATTGATCTCTTTCTAATGCAATTTTAACCACCTCCATTCTCCATTTTAGATTTTTTTTTTTGTTTTTTCTATTGTTGAAATTTTATTTATTTATCAATAAGTATTATTAATATATACATTGCCATAATGTAATTAATTATTAACGATTTTGAATTGATGATGTGACTGTTATGAAGATCACAAATCTCGTTTTTGGTCTATTCAAATAAAATTATGTGTATGTGTGGTGGGTGATGCATCAAGTGTTTGTTATTGGCAATGTGATTCTAGGAAAAACATTCAAAATCCACAAGACATCTTCCCAAAAGGTATAAGAATAATTATAATTATTCAATTTCTAATGAATATGATCGGTTACAGGTATTTTTCTATATGTATACAATGTACTATGCCAATAGACGATTTGATTGTATAAGGGCGCCCTATGCCCTTCTTGCGTATGGAACTTTGACTTTAAATAGGTGTAGGAAATGCTTCATAATAACAATCATGTGCTCGAGCTGAAATATCCAGTATATAACATCATTATAAAACCTCAGGATAGGAAAGATGAGTTCTTATCTAGTTATTATAAATTTGGAATAATATATAGGTTGTCCTATTTGAAGAAAAACAAAACACGTAAGACGTTTGATTCATTTTGGATGATCCTGGTAATACGTAGCACCCTGTCTTTACGAAAACAATTTCCAAAAGGTACAGTAATTATATTGTATATATAATTTTGGTGACTAAAACTTTTTTTTTGATATGTATACAGGATACAGTACATATTATACAGGTGTCCTGTTTTTAATAATATTTTTGATAGGGTCAAATAATAGGTATGATATCCAGCTGCGTATATTTGGTGTTTATTTAATTTTTAAAATAAACTCGGGGTATATTTGGAGTGGTATTAGGGTTGGAGATCTATTTTTTGTTACGTACAATACAATATAGGATGATGTTGAATATTCACACTTTGTTAAAAGGATTTTAAAGGTCCCTCATTATTATAAATTAAATATAGAGTTCTGTCGAGCATAAGAGATTTTTGCTATAAAAAAAAATTAAGGAAATTCCACACAAAAATAATAATAATTTGATTATAGGTATAGAGAGAGTGAGAGATAGTGAAAGGGGGTTAATTGATGTTATCAGTATATATTTTGTATGTTTATTTAATAAAATATTTGGTCGTCTGTAAAGTGGACGAATTAAAAAATAATAATCCAAAAAAAAAAATAGTAATCCAGGGGACTCTACAACGCTCCCTTCGACATAGATGGCTATCGTTTAATCCTTGCATTGTTCCAGGATTATCTGGAAGTTTGTTTTTTTTTTGCTTTTTTAATTTTAATACACTAGAATTTGGTTATATGCTAGATTTAATTCTATCATCTTGATAATTTTCAATTTTTTTTATCCATCAAAAATAAATATTTCATACATATTTATCGATAATTTGTTTTTATTATCATTATATAATTATTATTATTATTATTATTATTGAGTGTATGATGATATTTGGTCAATAATATTGGGATGTCCTTTTTCCGCTATATATAGTTATATTTTAATCAAATATTAAGGGCGGAGTCTTGTATATCCTTATTATAGCGCCGGCGTGTCCTGCCCCCTTTTTTGTATTCCGGTTTATATTATCCTGTAAATACAACTATAATAAAATCCCGGATAGAATCAGTTGTTAATGACACGTGCCCTTTAGAAAATCGGCACGTGTATCGACACGCGTTTCCAATTTAAAAAATAAACAAAAACAAATTATATTATCATCAATATAAGAAATCTGTTTTTAATTAATTATGGACGTAGAATACCTATAAATATATAGGTATACCTATATATATATATATATATATGTATAATAAATAAAAACAAAGACGAATAATAAATCTAGTCGATTTTTGTGCAATTCATTTTTGTTTTGTTTTCTAATTTTCTTCATTTGTTATTCTCAATAATAATTATTATTAATGTCGAAATGTTTAATATGGAAAATATCGATTTGGAATTGGTTAATAGGCAATTTTTCTTCGATACTGGTCCATTTCTGAATAGTAGCGGTTATAGTGGTAGTACAACTGGCTCATCGAATGGTAGTGATTTGTTTTTATATGACGAAAATAGTAGTGATTCAGCTTTATCAACATATTCTTATAATAGTGATCAGGAAAATAGTGGCGGATCAAAAGAGTAAGTAAAACCGCATCCTATAGTCATCCTACTATAACCGACTTTATGGCCCTTAATTGTTAACACACTCTATTGGATCGCTTCAATTTTTAATTAACTGAAGGAATAACGCTTGTTGATTCTTTTATTTTTACAAGACTGATGCATTAATCATTTTCTAAGCCTACTGTATACATATGTACATATATGTATGTTTTAATGGAATTAAGAGCACTTTCCTCACATAAATTTTATGTCTTATTCAGAATATGTTAATTCTTGCAATTTGCATAGAAATAATATATATAGTCTGGTTCTGATACTTTTATTGATCTATTTTGTTATTATCCTTCAAGTATATATTTTATAGTATTTTCAGCCTTCAAAAGCTCTATATGTATACTGTTCAAATTTAATGTTTATAATTTTCTTTCCTTCCAGAAGCCGAATCTATCGCCATCGCCGACGCAACAAATGTCCCCAACAACAAATCCAACAACGACAAGCTGCCAATCTACGTGAACGTAAACGTATGCAATCAATTAATGATGCATTTGAAGGTTTACGTGCCCATATACCAACATTACCATATGAGAAACGTTTATCAAAAGTTGATACATTGAAATTGGCAATTGGTTATATAAATTTCTTAAGTGAATTAGTACGTACAGATCGTAATAATTCATCAAATACAGATTGTTATAATAATGGTCATAATAATCGGAATATGCAAAAAGATGAGCCCAAGAAAATCATCGTAAGAGGTTGGTTCTCGTCTGTTTTGTTTTATTCATTTTATACCATATAGGTGTATGTATAGTAGTATAGATATATGTATAAGAATCGATTAATCATATAGAAGATATGGATGAGGTGTAGTTGGTTGTAGATAGGTGATGGGACAATTTCCACCCCATATGAAATGC
>JAZBGX010000409.1:2176-32831 GCA_037414775.1 Zonitis immaculata
AACAATAACAACAAGTAATGGAAATAACAGGGAAAGTGTTAATAATTCATAAAAATGTATCGATGAAATTGATATCAAATTCAATTATTTAAAGAAATCGATTATTATTATTATTGAATGTCTTATATTCCCTATTATCATTAGAAACTATTTAATTTTGTTCAGCTAAATCTTTTATTGAATGCCTCTAATTAATTTGTTGGTTATAGTTGAATGTCCGACTCCACCCTTATTTTTTATTACTATTTCAGGAAACCATATATCATGTATACGGTATGAACTACCCTTAAACATGCCACAACTATTACAAATATCAAACTTGTTTTAAATAATAAATATAATTGTTTTTGTTTTTTTTTAAATAAACAAATGATGTCAGCAAAAATTAATTATTATTAATATAATAATTAAATAGTTCAATATAGTTATTATATAGAGGTTATTAGCATTTCCTTTTTCCTGTTCGATTACGTTTCCATTATACATATGTAAGTATATTTTGGTTATGAGATGCAGTTATTTTAGAATAGAAATTTCCAAAAAAATATGTAATTCTTAATTTATTATGATGACATTATACACTATACGATTATTTCCCGGTATTTTACATTGATTTTATGATGCCCACACACCTCAATGCACAATTTAACGTTCGTCAAACATCTGTTTTTATAAATTAAATTGATATTAATCAACATATAAATAAACATAAATATGTATATATACAGAGAATTACACGTCAGGTAATGAAGATAAAGATGACGACTTAATGTAGAATATAATCAAATAATAACAATAATAATAATAATAACTGTAGTTTTGTTGTTTTATCGAAAAAATTTATAGCAAGTTGTCGTATTTTCTATTTCGTCATTGACATAAATAAATAATTGAATAATATGGAATTTCTCTAAAATATTGAGCCATATAATAATTTTTCTCTTGTAGAGACTTATAATGTATCCATATTTATCGTTAATTCTCAGTACGACACCAAGGTCTTCTAGAAATTTAACAATAGCTCTATTTGTTTAACTGAAATGATTTTTTCAAATGTCTCTTCAAAACTACTGCTGCGCTTAATTATAACAAACCGCAATAATATTTTGAGAAACTCTCTCTCTCTCTCTCTTACCCTATCTCTATTAATTGAGAGATGGTTCCGAATTTTGCATAAAAATCCAATAAAACTCTAGTCCCAGTTGTTTTTTTTTTATTTATCTATTTTTTAATAACACCCGACCTAGACCAATGATATTAACAAATTTCAACTTGACGCATAACTAATTCATAATTATAATTAATAAAGCAATCTTAAATTTATTACCATAGTATCTTTAATAAATTAAATAGGTTAAACGTGCTGTTATAACAAATTTTTTACTGGTTGTGTGTGTATCGTGCCAATAATATAATACTAATCAAGACTTTATAAATTACTGTTAAATTTTCCGATTCATAATTACAAATATATTCGTATTCTTGAAAATCAACCATCAAGTTATTTATAATTATTAATAATAATAATTAAAAATTATTTAATATTAAATAGAAAATAAACGAAACTAGAAAATTGATTATCTATTGTAAATTATTATTATAGAACAAATTATGATGTAAGTCGTTTTATATTATCGATAATAAATTATTCTTATATAAAAATTAATAAATTTATCCATCAGACTAGAATTTATTACTTGAAAAAAAACAAAAAACCAATAATAATTATTTTTGTTTTCACTTGCAATTAACGATCCCCAGCTCTAATTGAAATCTTACATAAATAATTTTTAATGACAATAAATTCAATCATAGAATTTGTAAATATAGAAATACTAATAATATAAAATATAAATAAACACCCTCTCTTCTTATCATCATCAATAATAATAATAATAATAATAATTTAAACAATTTACATATCATCGGATAGTAAGATATGTATGTATGTAGAGAGAAAAAACAAGCAAAATAGCGGTTGTTGAACTGTCGCCAACAATATTATTTTACTTATAAACAATTTATATATATTTACAATAAATTGCTCAAGACTTTCGTTGACATTATCTTAACGCAATCTTATTCTTTTCAATAATAATAATAATAATAATACACATTTTATATTAAATTTGTATTATTAACAATAAAAAAACAATGAACTTGGTATAACAATGATGTGACTGCGGAATTATAAGAAATGAAAATTAATTTTGCATTTTGAAGAAAATTGTTATCTAAAATTTCATGGAACTAAATATTAAAAATTATTGTGTTGATGGATAGATGGATGGATGGAAAATCCGAAAATCGTTTTTATCTAAAAAGAATCTCGACAGAATCTGACTATAGGACAGGTATATAGGTATTATTTGTTAGAGAAGATCGTGATCATTTTGTATAGGATCATCATTTATAAAACTATAATCTAGGCTATTTTTGATGTGGAATAATGTGATTTGATTTGAAAATTAACAAGAAAACTAGGTGACTTGGTTTGAGTATAGAAAAAATTTCGAATTTTCCAACAAAAAAATTATATGACAAAACCACAATATTCAAATTCCAAACTTAACCAATCCAACCTTGGATTGTTGTTGTTGGTTTTTTTTTTTTGCACAATGAATAATAAAAATTTTGAATTAATTATGAAAAGGACCTACCGCTGATCCATTTAATCCAAGCCTTATCCTGGAATATTTTTTCATAACAACTCTCCAAACAACATATGCCATTTTTATTATTATAATTCAATACACAAATCATTAGTGAGATTCTAACAAATTTTTTTTTTTTTTTGTTTTTATCGAATAGATTGAAGGTCTTTTGTTTTTTGTCTATTTTTTTTTTTTCGTCAATTATCACAGGTGATATAATAAATTTGCCACAATTTGACGGCCATTTCTATTTTTAGGTCAACTCTGAGCTTTTATCAAATAATTACTCAAGTATTAAAAAAAAAAAATGATTATTATGATAATTATATTTGTTTAACGACACTAATTGTTTTTTGTTTGTTCATCATAAAATTATACCAAATTGAATTTACAACCATACGAAACACATACACATTACAATTTCCGGAAGTCCTATTTAAAATCCTGACTTAAAATTACAAAAAAAAAAAAAAGAAAAGAAACAAATCAACCGAAAAAACAAAAACTATTTAGCACCATCACACAAACTTATTTCATTTGTTTTCTTTATGTTTTAATAAATAATTTCTGGAGATAATTGATGACAAAATCTTAAATGTTATAATTGGATTTTTTGTTTTAAATAGAATTGAAACTGGACAACAAAAATTAATAATAAATAATGGCAAATTTATTAGCCACTAGTGGCAAAGGTGAAGGTGCACATCCATCCACTTGGACGCGCGCGAAACAAACGACTGCGGCTCAAATATACACGTGGTATTTTTATTCGTTGTATCTATAATATGCGCTAAACAACAACGTCGATTGTTCGTTTGAGATAATAAATAGCGAATAATATTGTGTTAAATAAAGAAAGATATTTCATAAAAAGTAGGTACGTTTATCTTCCATTTGGAATTGCATTCAAATATAGTGGTGGATTTTTACTTTCATTAAAATTGTAGGGATTTTATAACAACTGAAAAATGGTCTACCTACAGGGTGTGTCGTCTATAAATGCATATAAAATTTAATATAAACACAATAAAGGTTCGAATAAATTTTCATATGCAATTAATTTTTTTCATATACTGATCAGAGAAAATGTACAGTGGAAGGAAATTAATTTATTATGGATATTGTGGCCTTCATGGTTCGGAGAAGACCTTTCAATATAATAGAGCTATATCTAGAGCTGTCACATCAATATAATTCTCCCATTCTTATTCATCATAACAATACAAATTGTTTCTATTATTTATTTATTTCTACAAATTATAGAAAACTGAAAACAAACATTCAATTATTATTATTATTATTATTATTAAAGAAAATATGTGAGAGAGTATCAAAATTTCTCAATTATTATCAAAAATTCTCCAATTAAAACCGACTATTGTATTACAAAAATGTCAAAATTAATTAAATACGATTGGTACCGTTAGCTTGTATAGAAAATCAACGAAAATTGTATGGAAAAAAAATTATTAGGTCAAATGTCATTAGTGCATTTTGATAGACCGATCAATTTCAAATAATCCGTTGTCTTTTTTTGTTTTCGATCGAATTAATAGAAAAAATCGACCCAAACATAAAGGATCGATCCTTGAATTATAACAACCGAACTTCATACACTATAGGTGTACTTGTAGCAAAATAAACTGGGATATTAACTGGAATATTGAGGTGGGATGGATAACTGAAGTAGACCTAAATTCTGCAAATAGTTCAGTTTACTCAGAATAATGGTGAATAGAATTAGAATGTCTGTTGAATATTTCACCAAATTTTGACAAATTACCGGTCTTGTTTCCATATACACGGTGGTGCCTTTTATTTATTAAAGATTAATAGATCAACCAATTCAAATTTACTTTTGAATGCTGACCAATCCTTAAATTAATTCAAAACTTTTTATTTTCAAATCAAACACGATTGATTTTAGAATGATAAGCTTTTATAAAAATGAGAAAAATAGCTACACGTTGTAATAAAAACCAAATTCATTCGCAAATCAAAATATAAACATTGAATATTTGTATAAATTCAATTTGGCAGAATATAATGAAGAATCGGAATAGATTTTTGGATTAGTTCGATAATCATTAGAATATATCTAGATAAAGTTTGTTTTATTGAACAACATGCACCTATTTCTACCCTATAACTATAATAGAATATATAGATAGTAATTTTGTGCCAATGAACTCGCTCTGTTTACAATACGTACATATATCGTTCTTTCTCGTACCTATACATTATTATAATTTCACAAATTAAATTTTTAATATTGTAAAAATGTAAACACTTGCATAATATTAAATAAACTATTTCATTATTTCTTCACCATATTATGGATTTATTTTAATCGATATAATGTCAATTAGGCAAGTATATCTGGCACCATTCTAACATCACAATTTCAGCAAGTTCTTTCAACTTGAATAGTTATAAATTGTATTTAATGTATACATTAATATGTAAGATATACAAATGTATTGTATAAAATAATTCAACATACAGGTGGGCCCGTCTCAGACTTTTCTCGTCTGTATAAGTAACTCTGATTCTAGTGAAGAAAAAAAAACGCACTCGAGGATCTAAAGTGTGATATCTAGAGAAAAGAATTATGAAAAATTAAATTAATGCTCCACATTTCCCGAAAGGTTAAAGAAACCGTTTTGACGCCAAAATGTTGTCTAGATATTATATTATCACACTTGGGAGATGCTCAAGTACGTTTTTTATTTCCTCCACTAGGCCCGGAGTTATACCTATACAGACCAGGAAAGCCTGAGACCGTCCATCCTGTATAAGTATCCATTTTATTCATAATCTTTACACATGTGAAAGATCTGATAATAGTTTGACATGTATAAAAATTTAATAAAATACCGTAATAATAATAATAATAATAATAAAGCCATATTTGTAAAAAGACCGTAGGACTTTTTTTCCTAAAAAAAAACATTTTATTATTATAAAATATTACTTTATCTAATTTAACATGTATGACTCGTCGTACGGATAGGATAATATTACAAACTTGCCTATTCTCAGACATATTCGTATTTTAACAAATGTATATACACACACACACACACAGTATGCACAATCATATGATCAATACAAAGAAGCAGAAAAATTATTTTGTATCCTTCGGCATTCTTTTTGTACAGAATATCGTTTCCTTTCAACGATTAAACAAAACAAGTAAGACTTTAATAATAACTATTGTAATAAATAATAATTCAACACATAAATTTATACCTACTTGATACGAGGAAACACAAAAAAAAGACATTAACACTGGAAGAAGATAATTCTGTAGAAATCTAATTAATGTCGATACCAAAAATCGAATCCAAAACAAAATCAATTCTATTATAGTCTAGATCATTCCAAAAGAATCACGTTGCTTATTTATTTAACGATCAACGTTAAACTTCTTTAGTGGAGTCGTCATTTTGTGAAGATTTTTGACTCCTAAATAGTGGCGAGGTAACATAGCAACGTGGTCCTTTCGAAATAAGATGAACCATTATTATTATTTTCTCAGATTCAAGATTAAGACATTGCAGCCGAATGGTTTTATACAATTCAAAAAAATTAATGGAAAATTCTATTCAAAATATACTTAGTCAAAAAATAAATAAATTAATAATTACACACACTTTCCTTTCTATATAACTTTTAAAATTTCGTAATTGTTCTCTTTCCGGTTAAATGTTATAAAAGTTATTGTTGAAATTTAAAAAGATATATTTATTCGTTCACGTTCATTGTCAAAATATGATTGATTATTTTTTATTTCTAATACATTGTTGTATCAAAAGGTATCGATAACGAATTAATTTATTTTAGGCTAAGGAAATTCACAAAAAAAAAATAAAAAATAAATTGATGAGTCATTTTTTTACTTAAATAATGAAATCGATATATGTATGTATATAGAATGGATATCGTTTATTTAAAACGAATTTCGTTCTACAATTAGTAGTTGTTCTGATACGAACAACTCAAAATTCTGGTTGATTAATATTTTTAGATTAGAAAGACAATTATTAAATTTATTAACATTAATTTAACAAAGATTGTATCGAAAGAGATGCCGATTATTGATTTGCATGCGACAATACACTTACTAGACATATATTTAGTACCGAAACAATATACAATATATTGTTTTTTCTAAAACTCAATAGTCACGGTTTTAGTTAAATAGTTTTTTTCAAGCAATCAAAAAATTATAATCATTGGCAATTGGAAAATCATATTTAAACGATACACTTTCTCATACAATCATCGACAATTTTAAATAGAGTTATTATTCTTGAATTTCCATTTCAAAATAATAAACAAACATATATCGATAATAATAATAATAATAATAATAACATAGGTACATAAATATATTTCTAGGTGAAAGTAAGATATCAAATAGAGGATGGAATAAAACTGTTTTAAACTTGGAAAAAATATAGCACAATCACATCTTGAAATAGAATTTTCCAACAATTTGCATTTAACTCGAGTCAAAGGTGAGACAGGTTTAGATCGCAAACACGTACAAAATATATATCAAGATACAGTTTCCTTGTATATACTATAATATTATATAGAAAAAATAAACTTTACAAACGGTCATTGTTAGTTTCAACAGCAACAAACCAAATAAAATTACTATCATGTTTGCGGAACTCAAACGAAGAGAGCGCTCATTTACATATCCAAGACAACTTCAACGATGTAATAATAATAATAATAATAATAATACAAGGATGTCATTACAACTTCTTTAAAGAAAATCTTATAATGTTCGAAACAAAAAAAAAATATACGACTAGAAGCAAAAGTACTATTGCCAACTATTAAAATGACTGAATTGTTATTTAAATTAATCAAAAAGGTGGTACCAATATATACCCATATTTTATTGTTCAATTTCTATAATGGTAATAAACGATTTCTCTTTCAAAATTTTTATTGCTATTCTCAAGGTTGTCGTTTTGGCAACCTACACCGCCCAATTCCATACAAATTTGAATAATTGAACAATACTTGTATATTTCTAAAAGAAGAAAAAACAAATAAGATATGTATATGAATATGAAAGAAAAACTAAACAACATTATAGTTGTTTCCATATTAAATATGCAAAATATTTAGGCTATTACCACGATAATATAACACCCACATTGATATGTTAAGGCTATATGAACTTTTACCATAGTTGTATTAAAATAACTGATAAACTATCCAAATTTGTAGATAAATAGATTGCCTAATTTATTGTAGGCATTCTAAATTTAAAATCCAAGAGAGCGTTCCAATAAATAAAACAGAATTCCTAAAAGTGAGGTTATGTCTGGTGCTCATCAATTACACCGCAATAATTGTATAAATACATTATACAATTGAATAGATTTAATTAAACTTGATATTTTTACTTACCTTTCCGTAATTATTTTCAGCTCACAAAAAAATAATAATTAAAAACATTATAATTAAACAATTATTGCCTGTTGATTTACCCCCCTCCCCATTTAAAAGAACAATTATTACGGTAGTAAAGGGGCACCAACCTGCTTAGCAAAAATTACTATTATTTTAATATTATAAATTATCAAGTTACAATAGGTCTATCTAGGTGGCTTGATTATTTTTCCTAATATTTTAATAAATAATTTATAGTCTCATTTTATAAGTGGGAAATTGAATAACATGGTTTTTAGATTGATCTCAGTTATTTTAGACATATAAATTAATATTTATTATCGAAGAAAGAGCGTTTCAATGAATAAAACAAAAATCCTAAAAGTGGGGTTACGTTTGGTCAATTTCAATTATATCGAAAATTTAAGTAATTATAAGTGCATCGCAATTACCTTTATTATAAATAAATTGATTAAATAGTTGAATAATATCTTCTTACCTTTATCAATTAATTTCGGTACTCGAATTGCACAAACACAAAAAAATGATGATTAAACAATAATTTACCCCCTCTCCTACTTGTAAAAACAATTATTACTATAAAAGGGCACCAACCTCTTTGATGAAAATTACTATTTTTATAACTTTTTTTTTCAAATTTTCTATTCAACAATCAATTCAATTTAATTTTATAATTATAATCAAGAATAGAGTTCTATTCTGCGCATCTGTATATTTTTGAAATAGTTGTATGTATTATGAAAGTACCTTTATTAATTCTGAATTCAAATGACTACCAACTTAATAATAATAATGAAGAGCCGCCTTTGATATAATTAACACCATATTAGTTATTTCCGGTTATTTGTGATCAAAAAAAAAAAAATTGTGCTTTTCCAACAGTTATTCACAAAACAAATTTCAAAATTATAGATAGAAATTCCTCTCTCTCTCTCTCTGTCCCTCTAACTGTCGTTTGTTTTTTGTTTTTAATTACTTGTGAATCCAGGGCCGTAGCGAGCTTTTCTTGAGTCTGATGGGCCTTTTTATATATTTCTTTATATGATTTTTGTCACTTAGGTCTGTGTAAATGAACATGGAAAATCAAAAATATTGCCAATTTTTATCGTTTCAATTTCGTATTTTTCGTCTTGAACAAATAAGTTTGTTGTAAAAATGACGAGTGTACAATTGGTGGATGCGCCCCACATGTATCGAAACGTTTCAAAGGCAAATAACTGAAAAAGTGATTGAATTAGACGAATAAGACCTTCTCTAAATAAAATTTGCCTTTTAGGTTCTGGACTTGCATTACAATGGGTGACTTTGTATGGAATATTGTTTTAGAATTGATGAAAATAGGGCGGTGGGGGGTAGTAAATTTGCTTTTTATTGATAATTTTTCAAGGGTATAAGTCTCTAAATAATTCTGTCGATGTCCAGACGATGTCACGCCCATTTATTGATTATTTTATATACTGTTCGTGTTTACATGCCCGCATAAATGTCTTTTTTGATATATTACCTGGTGTTGATAATTTCAACACGTCTACCACCACAGCAAGAGGGTGTTGTTTCTCTTTTCATCATCATTATTATTATTATTACTTTATTAATATTTTTTTATAATTAGAAATTCGTCTCGAACCTTCGACTATATCCCAGAAACAAGACGTTTAGAATTCAAATACAAGACTTACAAACTATAAACAACATCGACAACAGCAACTAAAACAACATTATTCGAGACAATTCTATTTAGTTGCAACTTGTAAAGGAGAATGTTTGAATAGAAAACAGTACAAACTACAATTTATTATAATGAAGAGGATCTAAAGTATCTTATAACAAAGCAATTTTATCACAATCAGAGCCGGATTAAGGCCTAGATTAATTACTAAAAATAGCAGAGTCAAATTTTTAACAGCCACTGGTCTCTATCTCAACTACTCAAAGGTTTTTTTCGTCAATGATTCTCTTTGTTTAATTCGGGTAGACTTTTAATAATTTGTGAATTTTTATTTAAGTTCCGTTTTGGGACTGCTGATTGGAAACACAAACAAAAAAAAAACAGTGTATTGTTCACCATATAATCTACCTATAAATATAGTTTTTAGTTGGATTGTTTCTAAATTCTATTGATCGTTATCATCGATTTCGTGTCATTGATCTTGGGTTTGATTAAAAAAAAAATTATGAAATACAAAATAAGAAAACAACCGAAATGATAATGGAGGAAATGAAGACAAAAGAAAAACCTTAACATTAACCTAGAGCCCTAGATTAGCGATGTTAAAAGGTGATATATCTAATTGTTTAAAGATCGTGTCTGTATTTATAAGGCGAATACAAATTGAGATTCGCGCACGATCGCTTTACATTCAACATGGGCTATTATTATTATTATTATTATTATTATAGGATAACAAAAGATATCCTGATGAGCAAACTTAATACCGTTACAATAGCTTTATTTGAATAAATAGAAAATTCCGTTTGTTCTAAAAATTATTACTAGAAAAAAATTATTGCCATACTTTATTTATTATTATTAATTCTAATTACACAAGACTTATGTGGAAATTTTCGGATAATTTTAGCTCTTACCTCATACGTATATTTACAACTTCCACCAAGTTTCGAGAATATTTCGGCCATATCTTCATTACTACAACTACCACAAAACATAATTCTATATTATTATATTTTATTGGAATTGCCACAATTATTATTAAACAATTCTCCATTAAACAAGAACCAACACATTGTTTATTATTATATTGTTTGGTAATGGAACAACAAATGTACAACTAAATGTTGTTCCAATATACAGTTGGCACTATTTTTTTTTTTCGAATTTGTTTTATTAAAATTTCAGTCGTGTGCAAGTAGTAAGTAAGTATACGAAATACTCTAGAACGTTTTTATTATAAAAATAGAATTCAATATTATTGACGTGAATTATATAAACAAAAATAATTATTAATAAACAAAATTTGGGAAATTCTATACATTTGTTTGTTATACTTTTTAGTTAAAGGTCAAGGTGCATAAAGCTTTGACACTATTTTCTGGTGCTATAATTATTAATTTTGATAAGTCAAGGTCAATATTAAGTATATAGTTAATTGAACTTAAGTATTATTCATTATTCATTATAATTACTAAAGGTTGTGATTAATATTGACCTGTTTTGGTTTTCTACCGCTCAATATACTATTGTTTTATCGAATAATTGTAATTGAAATAACCGTTATTTGAAGACTCGTATATGTAATATTATTACGATTGCGTTCTGCGTTAGAAACGTTAACGTATTACAGAAAACGTAACCATATCCATACACGTTATGTACGTACTCTTAAAAAAATTGAGCACGATCAAAAGTTTCGTATACTTGTTGGTTTTGGGTGCTAGATAGCTTGAAATACTATTTGGGCTTTTCGAATTTTTATATCAAGCTAAAATTGGACTTCATACTTAGGAGCTCGCTCAATTGCAGCTGGAATATAATTCTTTTGGGATAGAATTCCGTTCATTCTACATAGTTTCAGTTACTCTATAGTTCTATTTTGAAATAAATGCCAGACTTTTATTGTTTATAGAAGTTATCATATGATTGATTGGATTTTTCGAAAATAAAATTAATTTTCAAAAAAATTTGTATAGGTAGTTTTAATAATTTTTCATAAATCACCAAAACTAATTTGAACGATTACCATAATCGAACAAACAGTGTGGGCTGTTGAATTTTGATAACAAATAACAAAAAAATTAATTGTTCCTATAACCTAATAATATGTGGGTTAGAATAATTTGTCTTATAACAAAAAAAAAAATCGTATTATTTATGATATGTTAGTTCCCATGATCTCCAAAAATTATGATTTATTATTAAAGAAATAGCCTTAATTTGCCAGTTTAAAAACTACTTGATAGATAATAGAAACTGATTTCTATAATGGAATCTGTTTCCATTCAACTATAGGGGGAATCGTTAATTTTCGATCACAAATATCTTCAGGAATTTGTCCGTAAAATCGTTTTTACTATCAAATATCGCAAGGGTTGCCTTATCATAGGCCAAGGCAATCACAATACTGCTGTCATTTATTACCTCCTTTTTTCAATTATTTTTGTTCCTTCCAAATTCTTCAATTATAATAATTTAATCTTTATAACCCTCAATTCTCTCTCTACACCCCGTAGTTGAAACTGTTGAGCGGATCTTTGATTAAACAAGGAACATGAAAAGCGCCCAAGGTTTTTTATTAATAAATAATATATCAAAAAAATTACTCATCAAATGGTTGTTTGAAATCCTTAAGTGCTCCAACAATAGAATAATTATATAGTTATATAGTTATTATTACATAAAAAAAATAATTATAATATTATGCAACCATTACTACTAGTATCGATTCAATCTTAGAAAAGAACCAGTTTTGACAGGTTTACCGTTTCTTTCAAGTTTAGTCGTTAAGATGGCGGCACCATCAACGTCTAGTACCAACTTCTGTTCAGATTCGCCAATTATTCGTTCAAAATTTCCCTGAAAAATTAAAAAGCCGGAAATGAGGTTATTTAAAAATTGGTAACGAAAATTTTAAAAAACAAACAAACAAACAAAGTCAAAGTTTAATATGATAACACTTGAATTATATAGATGAAAAAATAAATAATAATTTCGATATTGATTAGTTGAATTTGTAACATTATTAGTGAACAAAATGCGTCTATTTTATCTTTTTATTACAATTGTTCTTCATGTTATTGTAGAGATTGATTCGTGGCGAATTTTCCATCTGGGTCGTCAAGTTGGTGGTAATCTGGGCCTACCACATGGTAAAAATCGTATAAAAAATAATGTCGGTGTTGTTGAAGAATATTTTACTCAAAAACTAGATCATTCGGATCCTACCGATGAAAGAACATGGCAACAAGTAATTGAATCTAATTGAATAATTCTCGACTAATTATTATAATTTCATTGATTATAGAGATATTTTGTGAACGATGAATATTTCAATTCTGTGTCAAATGGTAGTGGTCCTGTTTTTTTGATGATTGGTGGCGAAGGTGAGGCTTCGATTAAATGGATGACCCAAGGTACTTGGGTTGATTATGGTCAACGTTTTGGTGCTTTACTTTTCCAATTAGAACATCGATTTTATGGAAAAAGCCATCCAACAAAGTAAAATCGATCAATTCGATTTATCTATGTAAATAGTTTCTTTATCATTTCAATTGTTTTGTAGAGATATGAGTACGAAAAATTTACGATATTTAACAAGTGAACAAGCTTTATCTGATTTAGCGTCATTTATCATGGCAATGAACGATAAATATAATTTACCATTAAATATTAAATGGATAGCTTTTGGTGGTTCATATCCTGGTTCATTAGCTGCTTGGTTACGTTCGAAATATCCACATTTAGTACATGGAGCAATGTCAGCTAGTGGTCCATTACTAGCAGAAGCCGATTTTAAAGATTATTTCAAAGTAATTCGTGAATCTTTAGCAACATATAATGATGATTGTCCTGGATTAATTCAACAAAGTTTCGAACAACTTGATAATTTGATTAGTACAGAAAATGGTCGTAAAGATTTAAGGCAACTATTCGATTTATGTGATCCAATAGATATTGATAATAATGATGATGTATCGAATTTGTATGAAACATTAGCTGATAATTTTGCTGGTGTTGTTCAATACAATAAAGATAATCGTATTGGTCGTCCAGCTGGCAGTAATATAACAATTGATGTTGTTTGTGATGTAATGTTGGATAAGAAATTAGGTCAACCGATAGAACGTTTAGCTAAAATTAATAAATTATTATTAACAACATACGACCAAAAATGTACTGATTTTAAATATGATAAAATGGTGAATCAAATGAAGAATATCAGTTGGACAAGTCAAGCATCTGAAGGTGGACGTCAATGGTTATATCAAACATGTACGGAATTCGGTTTCTATCAAACATCATCATACCAACCGCAAATATTTAGTAATAAATTCCCATTAGATTTCTATATAAAACAATGTACAGATATATTTGGTGATAAGTACAATGAAAATCTATTAAATGAAAGTATTGAACGTACAAATATAAATTATGGTGGTTTAAATATTGAAGTTAGTAATGTTGTTTTCGTACATGGTTCTATTGATCCATGGCATGCTCTAGGCATTACGCAAACTTTAAACCAAGAAGCTCCAGCTATCTATATAGATGGTATATTTTGGAATAAATATAAGACTTTTGTTGAGTTGTTGATTTTTTTTTTTTCAGGTACAGCACATTGTGCTAATATGTACCCGAAATCCGAAAATGATTTACCACAATTGAATGCTGCACGTGAACAAATTGCCGAATTAATCGATACATGGTTAAATTTGCCTAGTTTCTATGAAACAATACTTGGACCACAAGTTGTTCAAGTTGAAATTTAGACAGAGGAAACTTGATGGAAAATTTACAATAATGAAATAAATTAATAATAATAATAAGCAATTAATTCCTATTAATTGTTGTTTTAATTACTAGGATTCTCCTGTAGAAAATTTTCAATTTAGGTCGTTAATATGATGGTGTTATCTTCAATTACCATCAATAGAACGTGTTTAAGGTCGGTTATGTACATAATTTGGTAATTTCCCAGTCACTATTGATGGTGTGAATGATTGAATTTTATTTGAAATTTGATTTCTATCAAAAAATTTAAAATATGGTGGCTTAAATATAAAAATTAGTGATGCTGTTTTTATGAGGTTCGTATCGAATTGATAAAAACTAGAATTCCAACATCGACTGTGCTTCACATCAACAACGAGTGTTTCTATTATAATTTTTTGTTGTTGTTATAATAAAATAGAATCTATATAATCAATTCTATGCTCCAATTCATGGATTCAAGAATTCTGTGGAATCTGTGGTGGTTAAAAAATTGATAAATGGGAGATATTATTATTAAATTAATGAATGTAGAAAATTTCGACCTCAAATCATTTGTTTCGAGTAATGCTCGATTTCAGATTTTACCAAAATACAGGAGACGATCTATTGAAATTAGTTGAAGCCCTATAGAGAAATGGCGACTCAAATCGAAATTGGTTAGTGAGTATTTTCCAATTTTCCGGAATTAAAATTATGGAAATTCTACAAATCAATCAGATATGTATAAGCAACTTTATATATTTATTTTTTTTCAAAATTTTCAATATATTACAGCATATTTTAGACTAACTTAAAAATATAGACAGACTTATTCTATAAAATTTCCCCAATCAATTGAGGGTTGTTATATATTTTTTTTTTTGATTATATAATAAATGGATTTAGTTTCTCTCAAATTTGAAATAAATTGTAAAGAATTTCCAGATATGCCTGTATCCAATGGCACTAATAACGAAGTACGATCACTACTCAAACTTATTTAGAAATTGTTATTATTTAAAATAAAATTGGGAGAGAATAAGAGAAAATTATAATAAACAAAACACAAAATCAGTCGTCCATGTTTGCAGTTTCTCACCACTTTTCGTTTCAAATCTTTTTTTTGTTTGTACTGTGAGCCACATTAGCCTTCTTTTTGTTGTTTTATTACGAAAAAAATGTCCCCTCCAAAAAGAAGGCCAAAGCATTCTCAACACTGTGTGCTCCTACTCCTCCTCCTCCTCCTCCTCCTCCAATCGATCATTTGTTTTTTCCTTAAATTATTTACAAATATTTTGGTAATATTGTTATTAATAAATTTGATAATAAATAAATTAATTGCTCTAATCATTCTCCAATTGTACGGTGATTATCATACAAGATTGTCAATATCGTTTGTGGTCACGATGTGATGGTCGTGAATCACGCCATTCTTTATTGTGTTGTTGACGATTATTACCATCGTTATGATGATGATGATGATGGTGATGACGTTTCTTTTCTTTATTATTACCAAATTCCGGTAGATTATCCATATTTTGACGATTCGTTGTTATTGTTGTTGTTGTTGTTGGTTCATCTAATGTTTCTTTACGTTTCAATGGACTATGATTCTTTGTTGTTGTGGCTTTTAATCCAGTTTTACTACCAGCCGATTCATGTAAATTCTCCCATGCTTGGCGATAATAACGATTTAAACCATTCCTTGATTCCGAACTGGATGAATCGAATGAAGCAACAGTGTTACAATCTGGCGAGGCACGGTGGCGATAATGTTTGGCACTTCGATTCCTATAAAATCAATTCAATTATTAAATAATCTACAGCAAATAAACTCTATGCACCCATTAAAGCGAAATTAGCAAATTAAGATGTTGAGATTGATTAAAGCAAAGTTTTATGTTTTTTTTAGGTGTTTGAATAATCGATGTTGCTAATGTATGTAGAGAGAAACAAAAAAAATGGTGATTGGGTGCTCTTTATAAAATACCATGATATGGTGCTAATTGAAATCATGCAGCAGTGCAGCAGTGCGGGTTTATCGTACCTGTATTGGAAAAAATTATAATTTAATTTTTTTTGTTTTGGCTAAATAGGATTGGAGAAATATCCGGCGCGATGTGATCGATAATTTCTTGAAAATTCTCTACGGCCGATTTGTTGATCGGGAAATGGTAATGCCAATAATGTATACCAACGTGATGGCATAGCACTAGCTGATGGTAAACGATGCGATGATCTAGTTGATGTACCCGCACTGCGACCGCAAATTTACAAATTTTTACACCAAAAACAATTATAATAACAAAAGAATTACAATAATTTACCTTCTAACTAATATGACAATGGTTGTAATTATGGCGGCTAGAAATACAAAACCACCAAATGCGCCTAATGCAATAATTGCACCTAAATTCAATTTAGCACCGAATGTCTCCCGACGTTGTTCATCAATCGATAACGGTATATTGATATTCGGTTGTTCACCATGTTGAATATTTGAACTGCCAGCTATTTCGTTATCTTGCGGATGTCCGGCTACGATTATTTGCGGTGGTTTATAATTAATTTCAGTTCTATTAACCGATTTTGGTTTCATTGTTGTCGTTGTTGTTGCTGCTGCGATTTTTGTGGTTGTTATTGATGCAGGTCGTTTCGTTAATTTAATTACATCAATATCGGCATGTATGGTTGTTGGTGATTTATTTGATGGGCGTATTCGTGTCTTTGTTGTTGGTATCTGTGATGGTTTCATTGGAGTTGTTGTTGTTGTTGTCTCTTCAACTGTATTATTCATAAATTAGGGTTTTTATTGAATTTCTACTAATAATTAAAAGTATACCTTGACAAATTGGCGGTGATGCATCGTACTGTCCATTCGATAAACAAGTTATAGTTTTCGGTCCTTCAAGTTGATAGCCTGGATTACAATTGTATTCTAGAATTGATCCAAATATTGTATCATTCGTTGACGATATATAATAACCATTCAAAATATCTATAGGGGATTCACATTGGATTGCTATAAATACAAATTATATTAATTGATTATTAGATTATCGAGTCTTTTTTTTTTTGGTAAACTAACGTTCGCATTTTGGCGGTGGTCCATTCCATCTCTCATCAATATCGCATGCTAATTGAGCACGACCAATCATCTCATAACCATCATCACAACTATAGATAACTCGACTCAAATAACCAACACTATCATTAACTAATAGATATTCACCATTTGGTATATCGGCTGGATAACCGCATTGTATTCCTACGAAAATTATTGAATTATAGTTAGGAAAAAAAAACAATACATTCAAATTCGAACAGACTTTTACAAACTGGTGGGAATTCATTGTAAAATCCTGTATCCAGACATGTACGAGTTGATGGTCCAACAAGAAGATGACCTTCATCGCAGATATATTCGATGGTCGTACCAACATTGAAATCTTCTGCTACCATTGTGGAGTTTGGTGGTTGCTCTGGACGGCCGCATGCTTTCGGCTCTACAAATTTATGTTCGGCATTTATTAAAAGGAATATATGAAGAAAGATTTACTTACGATGTTGACAGATGTAGTTAAGATGCATGGTACAATCGGTATCCGACCATAACCATCCTTTAGTACCATCGTATCTAGCACAATCGCCATTATTAATTGGTAAATTCCAAAAGCTAACATTAACTTCATCACCACGCAACCATTTCCATATATTCAATTTTTTATCTCGAATAATACCCATCCAATATTGTCCAGCAATATCGCTACGATGTCGTCGCCATAATTCCCAACTAATGAAACCTTGTAATGCTGGATTACTTTCATCAACTAATGTACCACCACGGCTATGACAAAATTTGATAGCTTCACGGAAATTCAATGGTTGTCGATTATAAAATATATAACATTTCCCATTGTATGTTGCTGTACTACCAGGTGGTTGATCACGGAATTGCGGACAACGTTCAATTGGTAATGCTTGATCTGTATAAACGAATGCTTCGCATATCGATAATTGACTTGGTATTGGTACGTCTAAATGGACGCTAACAAAAGCACCCGGCATTGGTGGGTTGCATGGTAAAAACAACGGTTGACCTTCTTCGAGGAATCCAGTAAATCGATTACATATCGGATTAGTACCTAAATCGGGACGATTGTTCCCAACACGTACAACAATAGTTGCTGGCTTATTGGCACCTGTTGGATCGCAATTTATTTATTTATTTATTTTTTTCTATTAATGCACGACTGATTTTGAATCGTGAAAGTAGAAAATATTTTAGAAATAAACAATCAATAAATAAATGAATTAAATAAGAATATTCCACTTACCACAACATGGTTTTCCAAAATCGAGTCGTACAAGTTGCACCATATATGGTTCAAGTAGATTAACATACCACCATGGGTTACGTTCGGGGTTGGTTAATGTACAAGTTTCGGAATTGTAGAAAGCACTTGTACTACCATCGATAGCTTTTTGTGGAATACCACCAGAATCGGTACTAATTTGCATTGGTGCTTTACCAGCGGCCACATTCAACACTGCAATCGAAAAATTATTATTATTATTATTATTATTGATAGATAGCTTTCACAATTTTGGGGGGGGGGGAAGATTCAATAAATTAACCGACCATAAAGCTCTACGGTATAATCATCTTACATTTGATGCGTTACAACTATTTTTTTCCCTTTCTTTTATTATAAAAATAGAGAATCCAATTGTATAGAACTAACAATTTGTTGTTCGATTCATTCTTTTATTATTATTTTTCTAAAAGAAAACATTCCCAAAGATGTTTGATCTAATTATTATTGTGTTGTAGTTTTGTTTTTTTTTTCGTTTTTTGGTTCAGTTTCAATAATAGAATGATAGTCAATCTGGGATATTCTCATCGTTGTTATTATTATTATTTTCATTTGTTTTTTCTTCAGTACGATATCTCATTTTAATTGTTGAATTGATTATATTCTGACCCACAAAATGGCGGAACCATGATGGCATGAAGACCCACATATACATATAACATTGTACGTGACTTTTATGATAATTGTTATGTATTTTAATGGAACTATAAACTAACTGACGACTATCATATCCCACCCACTACTGTATCTGTTAAGTTGGTAATGATCAGATATTTCGGAGAAACTACTAGATATCTAAAGATTACTTTAAACTAGTCCTTGGATGGTCACAGTTTGAATCTTCATTTCCCCAATTGGAACATTTGAGAATAGAGGAAAAAAAGAACTACCAACAGTCTGTTTATCTAGTAATTAATGAAAGTTTGAGATTAATTCGAGGATCGCTGCTATATATTTTTTAATTACCAGTTTTTTTCTAATAAGATTTAATATCAAACTAAAAAATTATATGAAAGTGGAGTAATTTACAAGAAATTTAATTGATAGAGTGAACGATATACGTTCAATTCAAGTCCATTGACCGTTATTATTATTTTTCCTCTTTAAAGGAAAAGTTTTTACTATCATTATAAATCTAAAGTAAGTACCATCATTATCATTATAATCATCAAACAAAAAAAATCATCAGTATATAGAATTATTATAGAATACATAAAGAAGAAGAAGAAGAAGAACAACTTTCTTGCATTAGATTTCTCTATAATTTCTAACAAAATAAAATTACATCTTAATAAATTTTACAATTGATAATAAAGCAGAATAGAATTTATTTTTGTTTTCGGATTTCTTCCGCTCAATTCGACCTACCGTTGATAATAATTTCATAAATAAACTGTAAACAATAATATAGAAGAAGGAAAAAAACAACGGTTTAAAGTTAACAAATGCTTATTTCTACTATCACTTTATTGCGATAGTTTATTATATCAATCTCTCTTTATCTATTTATATTATTATAACAGTAATATTATGTGTGTGTGTTTGTGTGCAACGAATATGAAAAGAATAATACAAGATAGTTTTTTTTTTCCTAATTGATGAATTGCCAATTGGAAAACAAAAGTTTTAATAATAATAATATGAATATGCATTTATTGAAAATAAAACTAAATAAATTCCAATAGTTAATAATTAATTAGCAATTTATTTTAAACAATGTAAATTTCTATATAATAAAAATTATTATTCCAATGGATGAATGGCTCGTGTCACGTCAAACACCTGATTATCTCCCATACAACAATTGAAATCACATATAATTGATGTTATTTAAAATCAATAAAAGCTGATTGATTGCAAATCTATAGATGTTTTTTTTATATACCCACATATAGGTAGAGATTTCGACAAATATAGGCACATTTTCAATATGTTACAACAATGTCAATATTATAAATAAAAAACAGTTACTATACAGTATAGATAATCATGTTAGATTTGAACATCTGTTATGAGTTATAAGAAAATTCTTTATATCTAACTGAATTATATATAAATACAGGATGTCTCAGGTATACCTACAAGTATCGAGTGTAGAGGGAAGGAGGAACTTCTCTATGTTGAAAAGTTTGACCCAAATCGGAGTGTTTAGGGGGCGCCACAATAGATTCCTGGGAGAGTTTGAGAGAAAGTGATGACCATCATTAGAATGAGATAGAATTAAACAAAAAGAGAATCGCCTACTGAGGTGAATATAATGAAAATATTAGAATAAAAAATTTATCAGATCTAGTGCTAACGTCAGTTTGTTTACAAACTCCATAAAGCGCTAGCTTCATGTGCATCGACAAATCACCTAGAAATCGACACTAACGACCTCTAAACACCCCTTTTCGGAAATTTAGTCTCATGAGAGATGTTGCTCCTTCCCTCTACACTCTATATATCTACAAGGAAGCTCCATATTCAATTGTTATTCAAGATGTCGACTTGCTATTCATAAAACCAAAAGAAATACGAAAGTTGTTGCATTTAAAATAAATTCGCGATTCAGGTGCATTTGGACACATCCTGTATATATGGTAATTTTAATTACATAGTCATGATGGTTTTCCTAAAACTTAAACAATCTATAAATTGTTTAATAAATTCGCAAATCTTCTGATCATAGTATCGAAAGAGCGCGCATCCACCAATTTTTTCGAGTTGATACAGCTAGATATACGAAAATTCTAATTACGGCATACTAAGCTCAATCGTCATAGATTTTGTTTATTTAGTAATCACTCTGTATATAGTTAATAATAATAATTTGTATTTCAAATTGTGTCGATATTTATAAATAACAAATGCGAAATTGTTATTGCGATATTAATTGATTAATTTATTTGTGTGGTCATTTGATTAAACCACAAATTAAATTACTTACAATTTACAGTAAATCTAGCAATTTCGTACGCTAATTGAATTATATAGGTACATATAATGAAATTAAAACAGGACCGTATATTTGCGCATTAATAAGACTTGAAGAAGGAAAAAAAAATTATATAGATAAACTGTTAGGAAATAGGAAAAATTCAATTAGTAACAATTTTTCACAGTTATTTTCCAAATTCTGAATTATAAATTAATTTTGTATTTTTTTAATAATTTTTTCGTCTTAAATTATTACGAAATGATAAAACTTTTGAATAAGAATCCCGTAACTAATATAAAATCGCAATGGTTATAGAAATGAGAAAAAAGAAATTGTGTAATATTCGATTAATATTTAACAATAAACTTAAATATATATCCCCTTAGATAATTGGAAAAAAATTAATTGTCCATCACAGTTTTATTGTAAATAAATGAAATAATAAAAAATGATTGAACACACTCTATTGGGCTATTAAAAAATTAAATTACATACAACTATAGAGCTTTGCTATATAGATCCACAGAGTATGTACCAATTATAAAATAACTTTTCAATAAAATACAGTTATTTGAATGGAAATTCTTATATTTAATTCGTAATAGAAAAAAAGACATCAATAGTAGATTGCAAGCAAGAAGCTTGAAAATTCTAATAAGAATTAGGTATACAGGATGGTCCACTAGAGACATTCCTCGTCTTGTAGGAACTTTGGTGCTAGTGGAGAGAAAAAAAAATGCACTCGAAAATCTAAAGTTTGGGAAATCGTTGTAACGTCAAAATTTTCTCTAAATATCGAGTCAGTTTTTTTTGCACCCACTAGAGCCGGAGTTGCAACACCAGGAATGTCTCTGGTGGATCATCCTGTATATATGTATGATAGGAATAATTGTATTATCTAATCAACTTAAATTATGCAATATTTCTATTGTAATTATAATGATTATAGGATTATTCCATTCATTCTTCGTCTTGAAACAAAAATAACTGAGAATAATTCATAATTTTATGATAATTATATGTAGAAAATTTCAGTTATAGGTATGCTACACAATAATTAAATTATCATATTTATCATAAGATATAAACACAAGAATATTAGATAATAAAAAAATTTAGAGATGGGAGCTCTATATTTCAATTAATTATGGAAGTTTCGCTCGTGATCGCCTATTGAAATCTCCAGCTAAATTACAAAATATACCAAGAAACGTATGAATTATACAATTCTTTGATAGTCAATGTATGTTTTTCCATCAAATGACGATTGAAACAAAAGTTGTCCGGCTTTACATGGACAATCTGCCGTGAAACGTACTGTAAATCATAATTTTTGGAGTTCCGCTCATGATCGCCTATTAAACTCTCCAAATAAATTCCATAAAATAGACTAATCAAAAAATAAATTAACAATAATAATCTCGAATTATTGACAAATCTCAATCATAGCTTAGAAATAATAATAATTCTGAACTGAAAAAAATATTACGTAATCCAATCGAAATTATTGAAGATTTATTCAAATTTCTTCCTTGTTGTTGTTGTTGTTGTTGTTGTTAATTTTATAGATACGATTCGTTACGGTACAATTCCCATCTTATTTGGCCATATTATTATTATTTTCGTAAGTTATATATATAAATGGTCAACAACAAGCCAATTATATACTTTATACTGTATAGTGTTAACGGTAGTCGTGGTATATAAAATAAATGAAATAGTGATCATAGCATTTCTCTATCTGTGATATTTCCATTGTTGATTGGGCCCTTCAAACTATATAATTAATAATTTATTTTATATGCATCTATATATCTTTATTGTTCCTATATTTATGAGTCATTGATTAGTCATTGTCATTACAGATCAATTTGTTGCGATGTGGTGTAATTTGTTTTATTCGTCAATTGAAGAAATTGCAAAAATAAAAAAAACAATTGAAAATCTGAAGAATGCGGACAGAGAAACAAAGTATACTTGATACTTGATCGATTCGAAATTTTATATTGTCACTCATTGATTTTTCTTTTCCTAACAAATTCGAGTACATTCGAGAACATCCCAATATTCTAGTACATATTCTTGCTCTCCCTCTATTCATTTCTATCTCTATCTATCTTGAGTTACATTCTCATATTATTCTTTTTTGATAATATAAATTCAAAAACGTTCTGTCTCTCTCTAAATATATTCGAGAGCATTCTGGGCTATTCGAGAGCATTCCAGTATATTTTAGAAAATTCGCATACATCCAGATGATTATAGTAGTAAAGTAAATCAAGTAGCCAATCACAGAAACACTTGAACGGGATGATCAAGATTTATAGTACATTTTCTATCAACAGTAACACGTTGCAATATCAGCAACAATTTTCACTGAATTATCAATTTTGCAATGTAGTACTTTTATAATAATCGTACAATAATCAAAAAATTATCTAATTCTAAGTAGACATATATATTCATTGAATTGTCCTCAATCTAGAGGACAAAGGTTAAATATACCGTTATTATGTTGGTAATAATGAATAGAATAATAATTAATTGTTGTTGCAAAAATTTTGCAATTTTCAAAAATTTGAACTACTGAACGACCAGTCTCGATTATCACTATTATTATTATTATTATTATTAACAATTGTTTTGTTTTGTCTTACATAATTAATTAAGTTGACAAATGATTTTTGTTTTATTTTTTGGAATTATTCAAGCAGGCCTTGACCTCCTAGAGGCCTACACACCATAGCTATATACATATATACGTTCGCGTGAAGGTCTCGGTCTTTTGTTTTTATAATTCACTAATAATAATAACAATAATAATAATAATAATAATAATAAAAACAGAAGGCCTATTATAATAATAACAAATATATAGGTAGGTGTCGTCTGTACTGTTATATCATCGAATAATAAGGACAAATAAATGAAACATTATCGAGAAAGTAGGGAACAAACAGCAGTTGACGTGCTTCGTCATACTGGACTGATTTTGAAGACAAACTTCCTGTTTCTAACTTCAATATTTAAACAAACAAAAAAACTTTTTCTTTTTATACAGGAAGTCTAGAAATTTTTCCAAAAATCAACAGGACCATACTGCTAAAACATTTAAAATTAAGCCACATGCCCCATAAAATGGAATGTAGAAAATAACTTGAATAATACTGTGTTAATTAATTTCTCTAATTGTTATAGTGCAACGTGTTCCTTTTAAAATTAAATGAGTAATAAATCAAACGGGATTTTACAATTCAGGCGAATATTTTCTCGAAAACCGTTGATTTCATCGAATTTAAACAGTTTTGAGACAGCCTGTATACATATGGATAAAATAATTAATAGAAATTGGTGGACCTACCGCAAAAAGGTATCCCTTCGGGTAACCATTGCCCATTTTCACAGACCCGCCGGGATGGTCCTAACAATTCAAAGCCACGTTCACACGTATAGGTAGCTACTGTACCAGGACCTAGATTTTCATCGGAGAAGACAATGGACGAATGTGCCGGTGCACCAGGAAAACGACAAGAATTTTCTCGAACTGATTGTTGATCATCAACAACAACTGGTAAATCTGAAATACAAAGAAAATTACCAAAAAAAAAAATTAATAAACTAGACAATTCACCGGAAATATTCTATTATTATTATTATTATTATTACTATAGATAGGGGACTATTCGGAGCGGAACTATAGAATTACTGAAGCTTAAGTCGATAATAGATTTATTATTATAGAAAAACGATAAATTCGTCTATATATATATTGGGAATTTTCTTTCAAATTGAAAATTTAATAATTGCGGTAATTTTCCGGTATCGTATAGAACAATGGAATAATTTACAAGTAATAATTGCAGTATTATTATCAGAATAGCAGCGTGAAATAAGAGAGACGTCTTGTTGAAGCTTCTCATCAAGCTAATTTTATTATTTAAAAAAAAAAAAAATAGAATCTTGATTTTGTAGGTTAATGGCACGATGCGACGACAAGTGCACCTTAGGTATCTCAAAGAACATGTAGATCATCATCACGATATTGCATCACAACAACTCAATATTGATAACAACAATTCAAATTACAGTTCAGAACAACAACAACAACAAGTGATTCCAATTATCGCACAGACGATGAGCCTAGCTGAAAATTGCTTCTTTATTTTTGCGATTATTACTGTTATTATTATTATTAATAATAATAAGACAGTCACCGGAAGTGGCTACAAAATTTTTATATATATATATATATATATATATATATATAGTGATTTCCGGTAGACAATAAAAAAGTGTAATTCTTCCAGTTTTGAATAAAACTCTAACGGATTATTAATTTTTCATGTGACATTTGTTATAATTTTACTTAATTGAAAGTGAATTATAAACAAAACAAAAGACAAAACAACAATTGTTTGAATAAATTTAGAATTTAGAATAAACATGAATTTTGTTTCTAAAAAAATTATTTATATGGTCCAGTGATTAGACAAGCATTATGGTTAATTTTCTAGTCGGATTTTTGTTGTTAGACTCTTCAATGTTGATATCTATTGTTGTCCTAAATTTGATGCTCTAAAAACATATTTTAAAAAAATCAACAACGACAAGATTATGGTTTTCTTATTTTTCAACAGTCGATTGATTTATTTAATTCAATTATTTCTATATAAATAAAATCGGTGAAAGGTAGGAGGTTTTCTTAATAAATTTCCATTATAATATAGAAAATTGATTTCGATCGATTATTGTTGTTGTTCACTGAAAATGAAACTTATTTATATGAAATGTTTGACCATATAGAAATTAATTTAGAGCTTGAAAATCGCTGGATTTCTATCGCAAAATAAAAACAATCTTCCATTATACAGTGTGTCCCACTATACATCTAGACACCTAAATAAATAGTTTATTAATGAAGCAATTGATTTGAAAATTTCACCAATTATAGAGGCCATTGCGATCTATTTTTTTTGTAAGAATAAATTTTTTCATGGAAAACTAGATCTGGCTGATTATGATTGAAATAAGAAATAATGATACGAGTTGTTCCTGTATTTTACAAAAGTATAGGTAATTTTAAATTTTAATATATGGTCCATTGCACACTTGATTTTTAATAGTTTCATTGAATGTATAGAAAAACTACAAAATGTCTCCATCGCTATATACTATAAGTTTACTTTTAGCGATGCGGTTTTCAACGTACAAAAAAATTCACCTATACAAAAATACTGCTCTCAACGACTTCTGTCACTGGTAAAAATTTCACACTGATTGCTTCATTAATAAACTATTTATCCAAGTGGCACCATTTAGAGTGAATCACACTGTATAAAAAAAATTTTTTTTTATAATTTCTTCGAATCTATTTGAATTTTATAACTAATTAATTGAAAATTGAAATCAATTGAAATTTAAATAATTTTCCACAATTTTCCAATTTTTTTTCCAAATCTGTGGTACCTCAACAATTTTCATAACTCATATCCAAATATTTATCACAGTAAATTGTTGTAATTCCAAAGAAAATTGTTGGAATTCTTGGAGACTTCAATCGTCGATTGAGACAGCAACCTTACCAAGTATACTCTTTATCACGAGAAATAATCTGATGATAATAAAAGATTTAGTGATTAGAACATTCCAGAAGGTTCTTATCGAAGAGGAATAGAAAAAATCAATTAATTTTCATTTGTTTTAGTCGAATCATGAATCTTCTCTATATTTATGTCGGTTTTCTATCGAAGAAGCTAGAAATCATTGGAGATTTGAATGATCGATTAGTGCAGTAACTTTATTCTAGCCGGAAAAAAAAAATGGAAATTTGCCACGATTTTTCTTTCGTTGAGGGAAAATAAGTGTCGTCTTATAGTTTTTGGAGATTCGAATGACCGATTGGAGCAGTATAACTCGTTTTTTTACAAGAAAAATAAAAGAAATCATTTTTCTTTCGATTACCTGTGGGAAATCTCGTTTTTTTTTCGCACATTAAAAGAATCTAGGTGAAATAATGAGAAAAACCACCTTCTTCATGGGTTATAATATGTCCGGTATCTAGGTCAAAAAACACCTTGATATTTTAACGGTAATACATGTTAACATAATAAGAGTGCTTCTAAAAAACAAAAGCCACGGAATTTAATTAGATTCAAACTATATATACACATTTATAATAGAAATATAGAATTGTTGATATAATAATTGCATTATTATTTTTTGTTATAGAGGATAATTGTTGTATAAAAGGCATACCGTTAAGATTGAGAAGAAAATGCGGTAAATTCCGCCATATTTTCCACAATTTTTTCTATTTACTATAAGTATATAAGTAGTTAGATATATATAAACATTCACTTACCATTAAATCTAGCTGTTAATCCGGAATTTATAAGAAAAATTATAAAAATCAATAAGCACTTGAAAAAATGTTGATATGAGCACAATAATACCGACATTATTGCGGTAAATTAGTTCGTTATGAAATAATAATAATAATAACTGAAATTTCTTATTGGATTGTTGTTGTTGTTGTTGTTGTTGCACCTGTCGCTTCACCGGCAATACTAAACTCTTCGATGTAGGAAATAAGCGTAAATAAGACCGTAAAGTAGAGAGAGAGAGTATAGCGGTCGGTTTTAGTCAGGTTTTAATATCAAAAAGGAATCAGGACGCACTTGATGTGGCTATTCGTTTTTGTTTTTCATTAATAATAATATGCCTAGTTGATTGATAAATGGAAATTCCGGAAAATTGCAAACTTTCCCATGGATCAATTTTATTGTATGTACAAAAAAAATATATATTTTAGTTGCCTATTTAAAAAACCTTTTGTTTTTCTTTTCTAAATAGAAAGTGATTTGAATTTTTTTTCTTCCAATAGGAAACTCGATCGAATTTACTAAATAAACGAAATAAAAAAGTTGACACTAAAAACTCCCAATGTTCAAAAATAGAATTTCCAAATTTGCAGTGCTTCTGTCATATATGAAATGGACTAGCCGATATATATACAGTGTGTCTCACTGTTTAAGGAAACCCATAAATAAATAGTTTATTAATGAAGCAATCAGTGCGGAATTTTCACCAATATTTTTTGTAAGTATGAATTTTTTTGATAATGGCTGTAAGTTCGCAAATACCAAGTTTCGTTGGGAAATTCCGATTTTGTAAATTTTCTACGTTTTGTTTTTTAGAAAAAACTCTAATTACAAAATTGAGCTTTTCCAGCAAAATTTTTCTGATGTGCCTTCATCGCTACTCTCAAAATTACTTTCTGTTTTAATCATTAGCGCATTATGCAAAATATTGTTCTCATTAAAACTATTTCTTTGGGTGTTTTTTTATATAAAGTGAGACACACTGTATATGGATATAGAGCAAATCAATTGGATTAGAATGAAATTCGGCCAATTTCCAAAATGATATTTATAAATTGACAATACGGTCCACTTATTTATTGATACCACATAACCATTTATAAACTATTATTATTATTATTATTGTAGGTGTTTATAATAAATCGTGTTTAGAAAATTTAATTTCAATTATTAAAACATTATACCGCTATTCGATTATATTATTGAATAAATTAATAATAAACGCGACCAATCAAATGAGTGACGATCGAAAAACAATATTGATGGCTAAAATTTTTGTTAAATTTTTCGGAAACAATAACAATTTGTTTAAATAATAAATGTTCATTATAATGGTTTGACCGAATTCTTACATGACCGATCATACATACGACATGACGCGGACATAAAGAAACTTTTTACAAAATAACAATTTTATTCTTACATAAATTATTATTATTATTATTATTGAAATTATTTATTCAAGTTGTACATTTTCGTTACAAAACACAACAATTTCGATTATAATAATAACAATAATAATAATAATAATAAGAGGAACTCTAATTTATTGTTCACGCTGTACATTGTAAATTAATTGATTAAATTTGAACAATTTGACAATCGGTTCCTGTTCCGATTATTTCGTTATCAATCCGATATTTGATAATTTAGACAAAAATCAACACCGCGAACTTGTAGTGCACATCTTTAGGCATCATATGTGCAAATTTCAGATTTTTACCGAGGTAAATAAGGGTGATTTTGGGGGGTGGCGGTAAAACTTGGACGACCCTGTATATAATTTTATTAGAATTTTTTATAGAAATTGGACTATTAAATTGATTAGTTGTAGAAAATTAATGAATATGACATTTAATTTTTGTACAAAAAAAATTTAATTATTAATATTATATGGGAAAGTGAGAGGCGATTCTATTCATTTACTTAATTCTATGGGGGATACTTTTATTTTATTTAAATAATAATAATATTGGAATCATTACGTAATTTATTTGATTATAATAGAATTCAACTTTCAATATTGAACCGTTAATTATTTTGCAAATTATCGATCAACAATTGTTTTTTTTTCTGCTATAAAATCAAAAATATTCCAATGAAAAGAAAATGAAATGTTTAATCAACGATAAAATTCTAGACGATCAACAAACGTAATTTGATGATGGAAATTTGTTGATAAATTACCTGGAAAAACGTGAATGTAAAAGAAAAATCGAATATCGAATTTTCCAAGACCAATCAATTTTTTTTTTGATTAATAAATGTGAAGAAAATTGTTGATTAATGATTGATTAATTGTTACTAATTTTTGAATTGCTTGGAAAATGGGAGATTAATTGTGGAAATTTCTGTGTAAAGAAAAATCGAGATTCTGATTTTCCTTTTAATCTTTTTTTTATATACTTCAACAATCAATTTTAATGAAAAGAAAATGATTAATGGACATATTGATTGAT
>JAZBGX010000410.1:0-22976 GCA_037414775.1 Zonitis immaculata
AGGATGATATATATGACACTATAGAGATAGCTCTAGGCATTGAAATCCTGATAGTGTACATAATCTATAACATAGCTTGTGTCGCATTGCGGGTTCCACATCAACTGACAGAAAACTAAAGACTAATCGTGTAAGAGTTATTAGTCAAATACATCGAATGCTAAAAGAGGGTGGTTACAATGGTGAAATACAACGTCTATTGAGAAAAGTTATGTATAGGGTTTTCTTCGAAAACACAGGACTCGTGAAAGCTATTAAGCTGGATGGCTTAAGGACTATATTACGACTGTTCGGACTACACAGCGTTGCTCACGTGCACTCCTTCAAAACCTAAACATTAACGGTCAAATGTCTCTTATCTTTTTAAGGCTAGAAAAAAGTTAGAGTTATATTGGACATCCACCTTATTCACCAGACTTATAGTAATGTGTAATTTCTGATAACTCTTGAACCTAAATTGGAGCCTACATGATGGAAGAGATTGGTGATATCGTTATTGAGTATTTTGACTCAATTTTATGAAAATTGATGGCGTGAAGCTTCTTGCTTGTGAAAAGTTGTCCTTCAAATGTACATTGATGCTGAATGAGACAATTGGCAATAATCGCTAAGTTTAAGTCTACTAACTTAATTAATAATTATGAAAATAGATGGCTTATTGAAATATCTATCTATAGAAAGAAAGATCTTGATTACAATGGTATTATAATAGAAAAGGATAATAATAATAATAATAATGAATCATTGATGTAATACTTGGGTATTTTATGGAATGCGTGCTGTGCGGAATCGTTCGACATTTATTGAGTGATTATTTTTAATGGGATATTTTAGCCGACACCTAGTTGGGGAAATTAAAACTGAAAAAGGCATGTCGTAAAATATGTATATTTTTTTTTTTTTGAAAGAAAATCGATTTATATATAAGTATAATAGAATGGAACAACTAAATTATATATTAGAGTCATTGAAAAGAGACACTTAATATAGTAATGATGATGATGATGATAATAAATAAGTAGATATGACATTAAAAAAAGCTTAAATATAAAATTAAATTCTATTCCACAGCTACTGGCAGTTAATGATGATAATAATGATAGAAAAAATGAATAATTTTTTCAAATGGAATTCCGTTGGACGTCGCGATCTTTAAAAATAACTTATAATATTAGTGTTCCAACTTAATTTCATTACCATAATTATTTATTATTATTATTTTCTACCGCAGAGTTAGTTGTTTAAGTTGCATGAAGAGTTTTGTTTTTTCCCATTTTTTTTTTCAAATTATTTCGAAACTTATAATAAAATTATGAATGACAATATTCAATACCTATTTATTATAACAATTGTTGTTGGTTATAAGGCAAATTATAATGGATGGAATTATAAGTTTTGTTGTAATGTATACCTATGCATGGTAATAAGTGAAAAGGAAACAAAAAATATATATATGTATAGAGACAATGCAATGAAAGCTACCACAAAATTGGTTTATATATAAGAATATGGGGCGTGTATTGAAAGTTTCTTAAATTGTATTTATTATTAAAATTGAATATATGCAATTTTGGTATATTTTCAATAATTATTTGTCAAACGATTGTCTACATTGTTTCCTTTCTTCTTCGAAAAACAACTAGTTTTATTATTCAAATGAAACGTTGACTTGCACTAATTATATGAGAAGTTGGAATTACCCACCTAATTTCTAGTGTTGTTTCCTATAAAACAAAAGAGAAATCATATCATTCAAAGTATTGTCTATTGCTAGCCATAACTGTCTCCCATTTTTTGGCAAACGTAGGAATATGGCGTCGGAATAACGTCTTGTATTGGATGGAATCCACAAATTACTCAATTCGCTAACAATCTCCATGAAAAGTTTATGTACGTTTGTTCAAACAAGCCATGAGGCATCAATCCAAAGCAAGTGGCAATCGCAAGAAGAAATATCTAGAGAATATGGGGCTATAGCTAGTAGGACTTCCTATTTCAATGTTTCCAAGTATGTATGGAACATGTGGACGGACATTGTATTACAACCATGGTTCCTTCAATGTCGACTCAAACACATCAATTCTAGTTGGTATAGTGATCACCGCCATAAGCTTGGAATCATCGGAATTTAGTCTGTCTGTGGCTTGTTAGACTTTCTACGTTTGGAATTGCCTTAACAGATACATTTTCATCCATCGCCAGTGATCATTTGAAGTGAAAATTCCTCAATTTCTTGCTTTTGAATCATTTCTATTGCTCTAAGGCGTTTGTCTACTCTTGGAAAATCAACCTACCCCCCTCCCAACACTTCACATTATTTCTTAGGTGCAAACCTATTCATACACGTTTCCTTAACTAGAGTTTGGATGACTTTTGGCACCATTTGCTTCTAGCAAAAACAATTGAGGTTCAACGAAATGACAGTTGCTTTACGGGGGTATATTTGGTTGAAGAGAATAATGGGAAAAAATCGTACCTACGTCTTCTCTTGTGCAACACTAGGTGTTAATTTCAAGTTCGCTTTATTTTGATTCTACAAATTGATTTAAGCTTGAAAATTTAAGGATCCTTTCTATTTTGATCTATGTTACTCATTTCATAAAGAAATCTTAATAATGGAACACTTCTCGAGATTGATTCCAAACTCATTTTTGTAAGTCTTTTCAATTGTTATTTCCATAAAGGCTTCTCGAATTCTCGGAGTAATTATATTGGATAAATTTTCTGTATATAGGTAGATCTCATTGAATGAAGCAAAGCTCGTTAATTTCAGTACTAAACTGAGCTTTATTTATCGACTTTGAATGGAGTAAGTATTCATATTTTTTATTTAGACTACCTGGTTTTGCTCTTTAAGGGTAGACTCGTTTATTTCGTAGAAAATTAATTACAGTATTCCTATATTGCTGTTCCGGGCTGTATTATAATTGGATTAAAGTGAACGGTGGCCCTTAGGACCGGATGCTTGTAATTTTTCCTTTTTTTTTGTTGTTAATATAAAGTGCGTGCATGTCGTCCATCAACAAATTAAATCTATCATTTTTTTCTTTGTTTCTTAAATTTCGAAAGTTCACTATAAATATAATAATAATAATAATTCTATTTTTTGTTCTGTTAGTGTCCATTTTTATTTATTTTCTTCTTCTTCTAAGTTTGTTGTTTTTCTTTAATTATTATGAGTTTTTAACAACAGGGTTAGATATTAATTTAGATTGTGTATGGTCATTCAAATTTCCACATTTGATTATCTTGACTATATAATATATAAGAATCGAGATGGCGAGATTTGATTTATTGTTATTATTCTTTTATTTATTGTTTGTTGTTGAAGACTCAATTATTAATTTCTAATTAAATTTGTTGTTGTTGTTGAATTTCTTTATTATGTACATTGTTTTCTGTGGTTTTGTGTTTTATGTACCTATATATACAGGATGTCTTAGGATTAGGAAGCAATGTTACATTACAGTTTATAAGTCGTAAAATGCCTGCTAAAAGAGTTAATTACTACAAAAACAGCATTATGACGTATGGTGATATCGGTTAGAGCTTGGTACTCATCGGTTTCTAGAGATAATCCAATAATATCTAATAAATTTAGAGGTGGGACGATTATAAATTATACTGCAAGTTTCTTTGAAAGTACTTTGTTTTCTGGGCAATAAAATCGACTTCAAGGTCATACATAATGTCTTTTAAATCTGACCTAACCTGACCGAGCCGGATCGGTCTGTCTGTCTTTCAAAATTATCTGCTAGTTGTATCTCTCTCTCTCTCTCCCCTAATTATGGGACGGTCTGTATATATGTATATATTTGGAACTTGCTTTCAATGTATTGATTTATTCATACATTGGTGATGCATCTATGGTTTGTTTTGGTACACAGGTAGATTTAATACACAATTTACCTGTCAGTGTTATTATTAAGATATCTCTCTGTCAGGTGTTTTTTTGTTTGAAATTGTTCGTTTTTAAACGTATTTCTTCTTTATTTTGCCATTTCAACTGAAGCTATAGAACGAGACAGATTACAGAGATTATAGAGAGTGTAAAGTTGAATGGGGGGGGGGGGAAAATTACTATAACCATATAGGCTCGTAAATATAAAAACGACCATGACCAAACATGATTATTATTGTAATTGCAGACAAGTCAAGTTTCGGTTGTTGTTATTATTATAATAAACGGAAAAACTTTAAATTCAATATGGCGAATTATTGATTATCGTTTATATATATACAGGAGGCCCGTTTTTCGAGCTTTACCATGTAGGTCTCGCTTATTATAAGAGATACGAGTTAAATTGGGGCAAAAGTGCACATTTCTACTCTCTGTAGAAATGTGTTTTCTTTCAATTACGCTCATATTGATTAGAAGAACAAAGTTCTATTCAAAAATGTGAAAATCCAATATGGCGCCTCTAAGGAGAACCAAAGTTAGGTGTTGTAACTTTGTAACTTTCATATCAAGAGTACTGAGCAACATGTGCTGGAGATGATAAATGAAATTTTCTTCCAGACGGGCAGCCTGGTCTTGTAGAAACTCTAGTTCTAGTGGAAGGGAAGAAATGCACTCGAGGATCTAGAGTCTGGGGAATCGTTTTTTACTTTTTTTGAAGGTGCTCCAACAACCAACAACAATTGCGTGTCTAAAAATTTTTTTCCTCATATAGACCGTCACAAATTTATCAAATCGTCACAAATAATCGGAGCAATTCGTTTCATATTATATTCAACTATATAATAAATCAATTATCCAAAAATGAAAATTATAACTTGGAAGGAAATAGAAAATATATAGTTGTAGTAGTCGTAGTTTGAATTGCGTGTTATAATTTTTTTCTTTTTTGGCAATCATTCCGAGTCACGGCACTTGAATTTTTATAAGAAAAAAAAATTGTGACTAGAAGGAGGAAAATCCCAACGTTTCAAGAAAAACGAAAACTACAAAAAATCGAATAAATTATATATTTATGTAATTAAATATTGATATAATCAATCACTGATAAGACGGAATACATTATTCAATATCATCAGATCAGGATAGTTTGTTGTTTTGTTTTTTTGTTTTTTTTTTCAAATATTGTTTATTGGGAAAATTTCGTTGTAGTTTTGTTTTGTTTTTTCATTCAGTTAACGATAATTTCGTTTTTGTTTTTGTTTTTTTTTTTCGTTTTGTTTTGTAATTTGAATTTTTATCAAAAATAATTTCAAAAACAAATTACCCAATAATCAATAAATTGATAAACAGAAAAATTGATGGGACATGCACTAATCCTAAAAAAAAAAAAATTTACTGGATGTATTGCTGTTGCTATGTGATTAGCTTATTATTACTTAGTTATTATCATTTAATTTTAATCAATAAATACAATTATAAGGGTAGTTTTGTACAAGGGTGAATTATTGTTATTATTAATATTTACAAAATCTGTCTATTTATTATAAATAAATAAATTAGGAATATCTGGATTTGGGGGTTGCTTCGAATTTGATATGTGATTTTGTTCTTTCTCTCTCTCTCTCTCTCTCTCTCTCTCACACCACCCGTTGTCCAGATTATTCCCTATCACTAAATAAACAAGACATTATTGCACAAATTCGCCACCATTTTGTTATGTCTATATTTACCATTTATTCATTAATTTGTTTGTTTTATTATACAAAATAATTAAGGTTGTTGTTTCGTTTAATTATTGTGTCAGTCTTCAGGTGTTCAATAATGATTCTATGCTGAACGGATTCAATCGTCGACTTTTATCGTCATGCTGATGTGACGATGTCAAATCAACACCATTATCATTTAAATTTGATTGATTATTATATAAACTAGCTTGATTACTATTACTATTATAATTTTCCGATTCCGGACCGGAATCACCAACAACATCAATATCGCTATCACTATCAATATTATCATTGCCGCGTTGTGATAAATATTCACGTTTCAATGCAACTAAATCAACAGCAATACCTTTGGCACGTAATTTGCGAGCTTGTCGTTCTAATGCTTTTTGTAATTTTTTACGGCGACGTGCACGTTCCCGTGCCCGTAATTCAGCTGGTGGTATTGGTTCACCGGAACATGATTGTGGATGGGCATTGTGGGCAGGTCGGCCTGGACCTTTCTTCGTATGCTCCTTTTTACGCCATTTAGCACGGCGATTTTGAAACCACACCTACAACAAATTATAACAATTAATAAAACGATGGAGAAAAAAAAAAACAAAACACTAGTATCATAGTATCTCGAACAAGCTGGAAACTTTGTCGACCAAAATAGCATGCTCACAAAGGTAGGGTGATGTTACGAGCGCAATCTCGTCCACGTGCGTAACTATAGAGACAGATAGATAGAGAGTAGTGACTTTTACACACATGTGCGAGAAAAATTGAGCAAAATAACGCAATTTTCATTGAAAAGTGAAACTTTGTGAGAATATCAAAAAAAAAAAAACTGTATATGCTCTTGGCTGTGGTAATTGGAAATTTTGATTTAAATATCGCTTACGTTCACCCCTCTTTTGAGCTTAACGAATGTGACTTTTTGATTATTGCTCAAGCACTAGAGATGGGTGGTAATGCTGATTAACTTGAAGCAGATTATGTTTTTTGAATTGGAGCAAAATGTTCTCTCCATTTTTTCTCCCTTTTATATTTACGATTATCTAAATAAGAGTAGCTATATACGTATATAGAACAGTGTTTAGTTCGTACTAACAAGCATTTACCAAAATGAAGTAATCATCGTATTTAATGATGTTTCGCATATATGAAGTCATCAACCTTAACGCTAACAATCAATTTATATGTATATCATGCAATTATAATAAACTACTGCCACGATATATATATATGTTACACTATAATTCGTTTTATATATATATATAGATGTTTCACTTATACATGTATAGTACTGTATGTAGTAAAGGAGCGATGCTGATGATGGTGCTAAAATGAGCCCTAGGGCGTTGTGTAAACGGCTTTAGTTATACACCTATATATATGTATGACTGTTAAATACATATAGTGTAGATGTATCAAGCTAGCCACTACACGCCAGCTAAGACATACAGCCAATATCACGCCCCCAAATTACCATGTTAATTATAGTGGTGTGCCTTTGGGGTGCTAGCTAGCGTGACGTCGGGCAATATTGTAGCCTAAAACTCTAGCTAATATTCATTAATTTCTCTTTTTTTTTTTGTACGTTGATCGACATCGTGTAGTTGTTGCGATATAGTAGGAGTTGGAGCTGTCAACAAGGACGATGTTAATTTTTGTGTTTAGAAAAAAAATCCCCAAATCTGCTTTTTTTTTGACCGATACAGTCGCCTTATTTCATTCAAACTCGTTATTCATGAATTATTATTGGTGATTTACAACAAAACTACCATCAAACAATTAATTCTTTTAAGCCCCTCAATTTCTGTTATCTGATTGTACAGTTGAAATATTAATTGGTCTTATCTTGATAACAATTAGCACGTTTAAAACTTCTATAATTGTATAGAGGTTTGAAACAAAATATCTAAAAGTTCTTATCAATTCTCAAACTATTTAATTGTAAAACTCGGAAATATTGCAAAAAGTTTATCAATAAATCATCAGTGTGTAATTCATGAGCAACCCAGATAGTAGCAACCTCAATGTGAGTAATAAATTGTTTGCTGTGTACAATGAAGCACCAAGTGTTAACTTAGAAATACAGTATTCCATATGATTGGATCTTGAGCAGTTTTGGAGATCAAAAAAAAAAAAATCTCAAAATTATGAAGCTTTGGAGGTTGTATTTCCGTTAGCATGATTATGAGAGCTTTACTCTTGTAATGTAGAAGAGGTGATCTAGAAATCAAGACATTGGGTCCATCTTATCTCAAAAGCACTCATTGCTTTTAAAAATATTTTATATCTTGACTCTCCCGAAAAATGCTTCAAATTCCTTGCTCTTGAACTGTTCCTACAGAGGGGAAAAGATATCACTTGGTAGTAGATCTGGAAAGCAGGATGAGGGCTCAAATGATTTGAAAGGCGCTTCTCGAGGGGTTTTGTGTGCGAGTGTGCTGTCCTGGTGGAACAGCACTTCAGCTCGCAGTTTACCTCACCTTTTCTCATCTATATTCTTCAATCTTCCTATTTGGTCAGCTTCATAAAGATATTCTTTCAGAACTATTCTCTTGAAATCCAAATAAAACGAAGCTTGCGATTTTGAATTTCTTCAGTGTCGGCGAAGAAGCTATCTCAGGACATGGAGCGTATACAAGGAGAGGTTTTTGTGGTTAGGGTCGAAAGGGAGACTCCTACACTAGTTCATCTAAGACTCATAAAGGATTTCCTTTCCTTAGATATTAAAATCTCGTCTCGTTCTTTTGTTCGGCGGTTGATGTTCTAAGTACCAACGAGTGGACGGTTTGTTCATATGAAATGTAACGTTAAGGAAGCTTTGAACGATGCCTTAGAAGATCACTGTAACTTCTTTCTTTGGTTAGCTAGAACGGTAGTCTTTTGCTGTACTCCTCATCTATGGGTGTTTCGCGAACTCCTTGCACGCCTTTTGTACTACTATAGGATATGAAAGCGTACAGTTCTCCAATGTTTCTAACAAATCGGCATTTATGTTTGTGGTAGACATTTTGGGCTAACAGAATTATTTGATGACGACTGAAGCTCGCCACCCTATTGAAATATTCGATCATTATTAGATACTTCTGGATCCGTTCTCGTAATAAGAGCATAATGAGTGAATAAAATTATTTATCTGTACATCCGTCTTTGATTTTGTCTTGATTCTCGAATTTATTCGATTTTATACAAGTTGAAGACCCACTGGTAGTCAGTTGGCATCCAACTATAGATGATGTGGTGAATTTGGAGCTACTTCTGTCTTCAAGCATATTAAACTAGAATCTTATTGGCCGATAGTCTCAACCACTTTTACCCCTATTGATCTCAAGAGACTAGAATCTTTTTGTCTATTTTCTTATCTGTGTGTAGTGTTTTTTTTTTCCCTATTCACCCTAACAACCCTTATTCAACTTTGTTGACCTTACGATTGGACTGAATATTCCCCAAACATGTGTTACCACCTTATTTGTTATCCATCTGACAAGTTGTTGAGTTCGAACATTATTGTAAAAAAAAAAAAAATTAGGGGAGACTATTTTGTTGTTGCGGTGTTGTTGTTACTATTATTATTGTTCAATACAAGTCCCGATATAAATACAACAGCAACAACAACAACAAGATTTTTATCAAGAAAAAAGCACGCATATGGATACATATTGTTTTTTTGTTTTTTTTTTTTGTAAGCGGCAATTATCGTGATCAAAATCGAGTGATGGTAAACTAATTTGACTATAAAACGGAATAAAATTACAATTATATTGAAAAATAATATATACGGGGGTGAATTTAATTGCATGACCTTGCTCCCTCCCTAAATAGATTCGTTGAAAATTGAATAAGACATATTAAGTCGAAAATAAAGTCATTATATAGAATTGAGTAATTTTATTTAAATCACTTATTATTGGCTCTCGTGTATTTTAACATATGTGTTATAATATGAAAATAATTATACCTATATAGTAACTATATATAGATATAGGTATAGTATAATGATAAATGGATGGTGTGGAAATTTTAATGTCATTATTATCATCATCATCATCATCATTAGATTGATAAAAATGGAGTAATTTTAGAATAGAAAATAAGGAAATCTTGAAATTCGTTTATGCTGGTTAAATTGATTATTTTCCATAAAAAAGCTACTGTTTGTATACATTTGAGAGAGCATGGGCGGAGCTAAATGTTAGACAACCCTCCATACGCCGCACCTAACCGCGATAGCCTTAGAAGTATGGTGGGCGGAAAGCTATAAGTCTTAACTCCGCCCATACTCTCAAATGTGAATCTACTATACATAGGATTCAGTGGAAATTTACATATTGATGAATTATTGCAAATTGTTTTTATTTTTTAACTCCTTTAGTCTTTTTTACACAGCTAAAGATAGAAGAGAGACAGAGAGAGAGAGGGTGACTTACGATTATACTGATCGTCTTTTGTTTTTATTGAGATTTCAATAAAGATAAATGCACATTGAATTTCGAAAGATGATAGAATGATTATTCACAATTGCGCATACGGTAAAACTGTCCGTTCCAACGAGATGCTCGTATGCAAGAGGAGTTATCACTTGAAACGTATAATTTCTAAAACTTGAAAAAGAAAAAAAAACTGCTATGCGTTGTCATTGGCGAATGATGGTGCGCTCTCACTTTTTGAAGTTTATAATTGGTGAGACGCTGGGTTTAAATAGTTAGCTCCGCCCATGCTCTCTCAAACATGAATCTTCAATAATTTAGAGTCGCAACTGGTCTTCTTAGAGAGTTTTCACTTTTACCTCTCTATAATAGACGGTTGTAGAAATACTAGTTTTTTTTTTTATTTAGAGAAAATTACCTAATTGAATAGAACTGGTTATGAAATTTCTAAGAAATGCAAAAAGACTAAGACCACCTCTCAGAAGTGACCACACTAAATTTGATACCCTAGATCGAATTTTGGTTATATATATATATATATATATTTAATAATTAAATAACTACTTACAGCTACCCGGCTCTCTTTCAAATCAAGTCGCATTGCTAATGCTTCTCGCATAAAAACATCCGGATAATGGCTAGCTAAAAATGCTCGTTCTAATTCTTCTAATTGCCAACTATTGAAATTCGTTCGGCTGCGACGTCGTTTCGATGCTGCACTTTCTGAATCGCCACCTTCACCACTACTACCAGCGCCACCTATAAAATAAACACAACATTATTTTTTAATCAATTTTTTCCAGTTTGCTCTTTTGTTTTTTTTTTTTTCGAAACGACAATACAATCTGCAATTGTTATCGATTGTTGTTGAATTGAATCACAGTTTCAATTGTGCTTTTGATTTACATATACATATATACATTGGGATTTGTGCATTTGTGATTGGTTCAATTATAGATGATGATAGTGATTTAGTTTATATGTTTCTATTAAAATTTAATGATTAGTTAGTGTGTTATAACTAAATATATGTATATATCGGCTAACTAACACGATTCCAACTCTCTATCTCGATATATAATCAATGTATTCATATGGTAGGTATGAACCGACGGATGGCAATAAATAAATCGTGTTAAACGTTATATAATTCAATTTGTAACAATTATACAGTCTTCGGCTGTATTGAAAATTTCCACTCGTTCAATTTAAATAATTATATAGCAATATAGTACTTGGATTTTTATAACAATTGTTCGTTACTTAGAAGAAGAAAAAAAAATGTTGTAATTACCCGTATTGATAATAAAAAGTACAACTTTATAGAAAATTACATTACTAATAGCCTCTATTTATTTGTTGTACTTAAGTCATTGAAAATAATCGCGTTATTTATTTTTTGAATTTCTTTCTATCTGATGGAAATATCGCAAGTCTACGGGTAATTATTTGTTTTGTTTCAACTAAATAAAAGATAGATTGTCAACGTAATTAACACCTGTGTCCTTTATAATAGCGCGCAATCTATCTATTCACTCTTGCTCAGTGCACAGAGCAAGAGTACGAATTTCGTTAAATCTACTCTATACCAAAATTTGATACTGAGATACAGGATGTCAAAGCTGATCTTTACGTATATATAATTGATGAACGCATTATATGGTTCATCCTGTATATACTGCAATTTCAAGTTGAATAAAAATAGTTCTGTAATCCTATCAAGTCATAAATATATAAGATATAAGAAATGCACGAACAAATCCATTACGACAAACGGTAACATTTATATTCTTGTCTTTAGAATGTAAATCCGAAATGGTTCTTAATCAAAATGGAATTTGAAAAAAAAACAAAATCGAGAGAGAATATGTAAATTGATATAGTAGATTCACATTTGAGAGAGAGTATGGGTGGAGCTAAGTCTTAGAACCGTCCATACACACAACACTATACACCGCTGTAGCCGTGGAAGTATGGTATTGCGTTGAACGTAGAGCTATAACAGATTCACATTTGATAGGGCATTAGAATCTTCCACACTTTGTACCTCACCGTAATAGCATTTCAAGTAGCGTACTGAGGTGAAGTGTTTCGGGCAGAGAACTCTTACACTTAACTCCACCCATACTCTCTCAAATGTGAATCTTCTATATAAGACATAGCTCCGCCCATGCTCTCCCAAATGTTCATCTTCTATAACCATAAATTTCCAATTAATCTTAATTATTTCAGATGATGGGTAATGTTGTCGTTTAATTTCTCTAAGATTTCCAAAATCCCAAATAAGTAGGCTTGGATTTCGATACTTTAAGCAATCACAACAAATCTATGCTCATGCGTATATACAGGGTGTCTTATGCGCCTCGTAAAGAACCGCTAAACTTATCTGTTACTATTCGATATGTCGACTTACATTTTTCACTTGATGATATAATCGGTTTTGAATCATACGTACACTATTGCTTACATTAGTAGAATATGTGCGGCACATTCTAAACACAATAACTCTTGTTTATCAGTTATTCAGTTCTAGGCAGGCATAATAGAAAAATTGTCACAGTCAAGTCTAGTTGGGTGATGTATGATGTATCCTGTCGATATGGTATGAGCAAGCGTGTATATATACAGGCTGATTCATGTACTTACAAGTACTTGTAACTTGGAACGACCTGTATATAGTATATACAGTTTGGAAATTATTTAATAATTATATGTTTTTCGGAATTTCTTGTTATCAGTAAACATGTGACATTGATAACAGTAATTAATTTGAAATTCGTAAAACTGGCACTATATTGACAAAATAAAAACAACACCTAATTGTCGTATACAGTGTGTATACCAAATTGGGGCGCTCACTATTTATATCTCGCTTATTAGAAGAGATAGAGTAACGGTTGAATCGGCGAATTTGTTCAGATTTAAATCATTAAGTCCGTTTTTGTTTTTTTTTTTTTTTGTTGCACCCACTAGATGAGCCAGAGTTGCAAGAGCAGGAAAGCGTCTGGTGGATCATCCTGTATACCAAGTCTTGATATAGATAGAATATTGTTTTTTTGGGTTATATAGTTATAATTTTATTTAATAATTAGCCGATTGTTACCCTAATTGTTGTCATTATTTATTATCAATTAATTAATGGTATGTTAAATATAAATTTGTACAAAATCAAGTCGTCAAAAAAGTTCGATTATAAATAATTAAATATTTGTGGAAAATTTATTGATGCTTGAAATTATTTGGCCAAGCAAAAAAATCAAATCAACCCCTATATTTATTATGTATGTATTTTTATGTAAATAAAGAAAAGTTTATTATATAAGCGATTTATCGAAGATAATTCGCCACACACACACACACACACACAAATACAATATAAAAGAACAAAAACCACCCCTCTTTATATAAATATATTTGTTGTAGTTGTGTTGGTTGGTGGTAAATTTGTGGAGGGTAGAAAATCTCGAGAAAACGTTGTTACCATATCAAAGTACATTAGTCGAGGATTACTGTTAATCTAATATTTCCTCTTCGTATAGTAAGTAGTAGTAGGGTTATTTTCAAGTATAGAAAGAGGGATGTTGTTGTTTGAGTAAAGCTTATCAACTCCACAACAAAGGTATGGTTGATGTTTTGTATTATAGTTAAGGATATGTCTATATATAGGAGGAAGAGAGAGATAGGTATATCTATATATATATATATATATATATACGTTTAACTTTTACTAAAAACAGAACGGGGTTGGAATAGAAATTAAGCTTGTTTTCGGTGGTAAATACCCTATTTGTTACGCGTGTCGCTTTTAATTTTATTTATTGGTTGCGGATTAAGCACACACACACACACACACACACACAAAACTCCTCTATAAAAATACAAATAGCTGGAATGAGATTTAATAATAATAATAATAATAATAATAAGAAAGCTTGTACCTACAAAAAAAAAAAAAAATCGTTGTATAATAATTTTTAATTAATGTTTGAAAGCCAACCGACCGGTTCAATATAATTATTATCGCTTATTATTATAATCATCATTTGCTCAAATTAAAAACAAAAATTTTATTGGTAGCATTTTGAATTAATTAAAAAATTGTTAAATGGAGGCTTGTTATTTTAATCGCATATATAAGACGCATCTAAATGTTATCAGTTATCAGATAGAATGATTATACAGGCTGGTTCATTGGAGACTTTCCTAGTGTTGTAACTCTGGCTCTAGTGAGTGATGCAAAAAAAAAAAACGGACTCGACGATCTAAAGTGTGATATTTAGAGAACATTTTTACTTCTCTCCACTAGAGCCAGAGTTGCTGCGAGACCAGTATAACCTCTAGTGGACCATCCTGTATAGTGAAACAAAAAATAATGATAATATACCTACAAAATTATATAGTGAAACATCTCCGACTTTGTCCATTCAGCAAATTATTGTTATTAATATTTATGTACAATTAATTATAGAGTCAAGTTGTTTTTTGTTGACTATATAATATAATTAATCAGTTGTTTTTGTAGATTTTGTGATAATCAAGAGTTAACTATATTTTTCCTAATCGTCTCCCTTATAATATCCAAATATATACAGGGTCGTCCAAGTTTTACTGCAACCACCAAAATCACCCTAATTTACAATCGTAGAACTTCATATAGTACAGTCGAAGCTCTCTATGGTAGAATGGAAAATTTCATTATAGACAGCTTCGTCTTCACTATATACAGATAATTTTAACATTAGACTAAATGGTTATCAATCGGTTCTTAGCAAAAACTTCACTATAGGAAGCTTTTCACTATATAGAGCTTCTACTGTATTTTTACTTCTGTATGTTTCATTGGGTGGCAGTCGGTAGTTCACCACTTTCTTTATTAGCCTGGGACCATGTATTTAAATTTTTTTAAAATAGGTGCCCGTTCCAATTATTCCGTTATAAATTCGATATTTTATAATTTAGAAAAAAAAAATGAACATCGCGTACTTGTTGTACACATATATAGGCAACATATGTGCAAATTTCCGATTTGTACCTAGATAAATAAGGGTGGTGGTAAAACTTGGACGACCCTGTACAATTTTTTTTTTTTTGATGATTTATATTTTGTTATTAGGCCATTCTATGCTATAGAACCTTTTGATTTGTTCTATACAATAATAATAGAGTCTGGCTGTTAAATGGGACTCGTGGGGGTGATAGTTCAATGTCAACATAGTAAAATTTTAGAAAGAGATATATTATAAAAGGTAAACTATACTAGCAGAAGACAAAGAGAGATAGAGAGATTGATTATAAGGGTGCTATATATTTTTTCACCCTTCACTATATACTCAATTTACCGCTACATTATAGTTGAAACAATGTTTTTAGTTAAAAGTAAATCTAAATATTATAAAACAAAAATTGGATTAGGGGTGTATTCATTGGATTAATATTCGTGTTTTGTTTTTTGTTTTTTTGGGGAATCGTCCAAATTTCATTTCTCTATATATATATATATAAAATATAAATCTACCCTCTCTTATTTGTTTTTGTTATATATATATTTCTATAAATTTCTGTTTTTATCAAAACGATATATCAGGACAATGTCTGGCCAATTTGAAAAATTGAATAAATCAAAAATCTCGTCTATACTATAGTATGCTATCTCTCTCTCTCTCTCTCTCTCTCTCTGTCTCCTTTATCATAAACATAAATTTACGAATATTTCTATTTACCCTTAAGATAAATTGATTCCAATATATATATTTATAGTTTTATCTAAGCTTTATATCAACAACAACAACAAAAATTATATACGAATATAAGATTGGATCAAAATCTATGTTGTTGTTGTTGTTTTTAGTTGCAAGACTAAGTGAATTAAAGGGTAGTTTTTATTTTAATTCATTCACAATAATGTTGAAAAAAGCTATAATTTTATATATTTATATATACAGAAGGGTCCACCGAGAGGTGTTCCTCATCTTGTAACTCTGGCTCTAGTGGGTGCAGAACAAAAAGGACTCGAGTACATTTTGACGTTAAAACGACGATTTCCCAAACTTTAGATCTTCGAGTGCAAGAGACCAGGAAATCCTCTAGCGGACTAGCCTCTATATATCGAGTCTATTGGTTGATAGGTATACCAGGTGACAATGAAAACAGGCTACAAACCGTAACATCTCTATTTTTCAAAAAAGATTCGATATAAAAACATGTGATGCAGAATTTGAAATAATTTCAAATTCAATATCACTTCCGGTTCTACCGGAAATAGCATGCTATTATAATTTTACTCTATCATTATCAGATTGGAAATCAAATTGGCTTTGGAAAAACTGCAGATCTGTGTTGGAACTATTAGGCCATAATTTATATTTATATTTATATAAAACAAATGAATATTGCCTAATTAGTACAATGCACACTCTTGATTGTGACTATGAATGGAAATATCCAATGATCATTTTTCGTTGATTGATGCACAATTATTGGTTTTTCATAAGATGTCGATGTCATTTCCGGTCAAACCGCACGGAAGAGATATTGATTTTGAATTTTGCGCAAAATTTCGAAGAACAAAATGTAAAATGAAATTTATTTAACACTGATGGCGTTATTATTATTACACTTAAACGTTCCACCCTGTATATTTGATTATTAATATGTCAGAAAACTAAGATTAACTGGGTGGTGTTTTTTTTTTGGAATTTTCCAAAAATTAATATTTTTCTTTTCATCGAATTCTACTCCTTACTTTTGAATCTCACTGTATGTAAATATAATATGGATGAATAGTAGAATTAAACAATAGAATCATGCGGTAAATTATATTTTAATAAAGCAATGTCTTATTTTATATTGGCAGACCTGTCATAGATTTAATTTTTTTATAAATTAAATTATTTATTATTATAATAATAATAATAATAATAATATACAGTATGTGTCATTGAAAATAATTCGTTATTAATAAAATATTAATATTCCGGATAGTTAATTAGAAAAAAGTTTCGTATACATCACCGGGATTTGAACTCGAACCTTCAAAATTGCCGGTCGGTAGCTCTATATGCAATGAATTTGATTCGAGGAGAAATTATTGAATATTTAATTAATTAATTGATTAGCAAAAGTCAATGCTATGATTATTTAATTTGTCGCACACGATGGTTGTTGTTTTATTAATAAAATCGTTAATAATTGCCGCTTTTTTTATGAGATTAACAAATATTTGTAAGGCTGTAGAGCTCGGTAATTTTCAAATTTCACTCGATTTATAGGAGAGAGGGAGGCGTTTTGAAGAGATTATGTAACTTTTCTTCCGTATTTTTTTATGAATTCTATGGGATTTTTGTTTCGAAATATATACAGGCTAGACCGTAGCGTAAGCTCTCTCGGTCTATAATTCTAGCTCTAGTGGAGGAAATAAAAAACGCATACTCAAGGATTCCAAGTCTGATATCTAGAGAACATTTTGGTGTTGAACCATTTCCAGAAAAGCTAAAAATACCGTTTTGACACCAAAATGTTCTCCATATATCTTTGAGTGTGTTTTTAATTTCCTCCACTTGGACCAGGATATCTTAAGATGGACCACTCTGTATAGATCCTATATAGTTTTTTTTTCTGGAATTTCTATTTGTTATTATTATTCGTATTTGTTTGTTGAAAATTTAATTTTGTTATAATATAGTGGGCGATTATGAGTAATAATGAGTAAAATGCTCCAAATATATTTTGTTGTTGATGTTATGTGAACGATCCTTTAGAATCTAAAGTATCGATTTAAGATTTTTTGCTGTGTGTGTTAGAAATGTTTATACCTTTGCCTGTATGCGTTTCACTGCCACTATCTTCAGACGGTGGTCCGGGTTGGGTACGTAGCGTATGTCCATTGGTTGCAGCCGCTGCTGCAGCAGCAGCAGCTGCAGCCGCTGCAATTCCTGGTGGAAATCGTGGTCGATTCAATGGTGCAAATGCACCCGGTAAACCTAATAAACTGGCAGCACCGGGAAATTGTAATAACGGCGCCCATGGTGGTCGTGGTGTTAAATGAGCAGCGGCTGCTGCATATAATTGTAACGGTGGTGGTAATACACCCGATTCTAATACCATATTCTTCTCAATAGATTATTATTGATTTCGTTAATTTTATCGAATCTATTCACAATAATCGAAAAATTCATTAATTACAAATTTATTTAATTAAAAGTCTTATAACATTATTGGAACTATTGGATGGCAACACCATTACTTCACCGTCGGCTATTCGATCGTGTTCTATTCGACATTAAAACAACTGCAAGAGTGCCAACTGTAACACTTTAACTCAATCATTTTTAAAAGTGACACCACAAAAATTTTACATTTTTTTTATTTAGTTGATTAAAGGCCGGAATGGAATCAACACACAAATTCACTGTTTAATAAAATGCCACAGAATTGTTTATCAATTTATTTAAACTAAAACAAAAATCAAACCGACGACTAGATATTCGAGAAATTTGAGGGAACAACAAATTAACCATCAATTAATTATAAAAGTCCATATGTTATATTGAAATTATCACCACCGAAATAATAATAATAATAATAATAATAATAATAAACAAGTGAATATAATAATAACATTGATGTATATAAATATGACTGTATCGTTAGCTAGTTGGAAGTTCACTAACCATTCGATAAACGTGTTACATATAAAAGGGCGTTCCTTTAACCAGTTTCTTTATAAGAGGAATTTGATTGGTTCAATTTAGTCACGCCTCTATGTTGCTATTTTAAACGCCTGGCTAATACATAGGCAACAATCATATCCCAATATTCGCTCCTTCACCCCCTCCACCACTATCCAACAGAAAAATTGTGTCTACAAACACATCACTATATAAAACAAAACAAAACAAAAAACACTAACTGAATTGGAATCAATTTCTAATTGATTATTATAACATAATTAAATTAGATAATTATTAAATTATTTAGATGTGAGATTTTTAAGCGGCACAGTTCTCGATTAGACTCTCGAACTGCATTTGTTTTTGTGGTATCACATTTCTCGGGTTAATTTGAAATTGATCCGAACAAATATATACTTCTTCAACATTCTATATATATATGTTATATAAATATAGGTGGTGGTTATTATTTGAAATGGGGTGGTGGTGGTGGTGGTGGTTGACATACAAAGGGATCAGATCACAAGTTATATATGACAGGTCACTTTGCTTGATGATTGATGTTAGTTGTATCGTATTGAATATTTATAAATATATATATATATAGATTTTGAATAAATCGATGGTGCGAATCGTTGATTTGTTAAAAATAAATAATATTAAGGGCAGAAGGAAAAAGATACAGAGGGGATGGTTTTTGTATTTAAATTAAAACCTATAAGGTATATGGAAGATGATGTGCAAATTGATAGGAAATTTATATAATGACATATACCTTTTGTGGGTATTGAGGATTGAGGATATATATATAAGTGCCGGATATATGAAAGATAACACCATACCTTTTCTATACCAGTATTGGTTCAAATACGACAAAAGTGTTATAATGGCAGGAAATGATACTCTCTTCAAATGCCATTAGTTGATTTCCTGATATTTGAGGAACATATACAAACAGAACAATATTGAACATTTATTTTATATCGCATATCGATAATATGTTTTTTTCTCCTATTTTGCGTCTATAATATAGCGTTGTTAAAGTATAATAAGAAGAGTGCTGTAATGGAATATTAAAGCACTCTTTTTTTGGGTTCTTTAATAGTTAGTAAAATAAGGTTGGCAGTCTGCGGCGCATGCGCATACTTCGTTCATCAACAAAAGACGCTACTACCAACTGCTGCAAAATTCCCCAAATTTTAACGGTTCAATTTTTATCGAACAAATGGTGCACAATAGAAAAAAGTCTACTATAACCAAAAACAGTCCAAGCGTGGCTCGCCCATACGAGCAGTCGATGATTATTTTTACTCGGAATAGGTCACAAGTGGGTATATTTTACAGAACATTTTAGTTATACTTGGGCCAAACCTGAGACTGAAAATGTTCGTTTCATGGGCTGTGCAAAAGTGCAGAAGAATTTGGCCATATGTACAAGTCTCTCATTCAGAGATTAATAGTCTCTATATACTAGACTTAATAAAAGAGTAAAGCTGAGAGATAGTAGTAAGGTAATGAAATTTTCAAGTGCCAGTCTCTCATTGAGAGACAGATAGTCTCTCTATATGAGAGATAATTAATAGTGTGTCTCTATGAGAGATTCGAACACGTAAAAATGTTTCTTAGTCCCAGTCTCTTATTCATAGACTATGTTCTTCTCTATATAAGAGATTGTAACCTCTCAACGAAAGATGGTGAGAAATTGTAAAAGACGATTTGACAACGGCCAGAAACTCCGGGAGACTGTGAGAGATTATTAGAGACTCTCGGAGACTAAAAATTTTATGTGGAGGTACAGTTCATGAGATATTTTGAGCCTTTATACGGAACAAAATAAGCCTTTATTGTTAGTATTTATACAGCCGATGATTATTTTCACTAAGGTTGTACATATATATATATATATATATATATAGGTGATTCACATTTGAGAGAGCATGGGTGGAGCTAACTATTTGACTTTTTCACATACACTGTCACTGTCACCTTGATAGCCTTTCAAGTTGTCCACTACCAATAGTAATTTTTAAATTATATGTATAGCAAAAAACAAAAAAGAATACTATTGGTCAAGATTTGAAGGTCGCGCCTGAACGTGACCAATCATAGTTAATCATATAAATTCGTACCAATAGTAAACTGGGGATTGGAAAATTAATACGATTGAATATAATTAATGCGCTAAATTCAAAACATCATCATTATTATTATTATTATTATTATAATGAAATAATTTTCAATTTATTTCTATGGAAATTGTAATTTATTCAAACGATAATATTAAATCATCCAGTTGTACCAATTCAATTTAATTGTAAATTGCAACATATTTATCATAACAAGTATAGCTAGAAATTTACATTCAACTGTATTATAGTAGATGTACATTTGAGAGGGTATGAGTAGAGCTAAGTCTTAGAACCATCCACACACATCGCACCTGATAGCCGTTCAAGTGAGGTACTGCGTTGAAGTGGGGTGGGGTGAGCGGAAGGCTCTTAGACTCAGCTCCTCCCATGCTCTCTCAAATGTGAATCATCTATATGCATACATATATATGTAGATATAGAATCAATGCAATTTTAATGATTTCTCTCTCACACATTTCAATATTATAGAATTAATAGAATTTTAATTGTTAATTTCAATATCGAACAAATGACAAAACAAAACAAAAAATCGTAGGTTTAGATTGGAATTAAATTTTCATTTCTAGTCCCTCTCTATATAGACAGCATATTCATCTGTCTATATATCTATATAGATTTAATTTGAATTGTGACCGCACACAATCATATAGATTGAAATCCCGACGGTGTGGTGGATGAATATGATGAGTATAAAAAAAAACAATAATAATAATAATAATAATAATAATAGGGGGATGGTGGTAAAACTTTGGTCATTTGCTTGGCAAAATTCATTTAAACAAATCAGAATTATATATAATTTATTGATACAGCTGTTCAGTTATTTTTTATTTATAATAAACTTAATAATAGTAATTAATTAAGTGGTAATAAATTTTTGTTGTTTAATTTGATATAATTATATATATATAGGTAGATAGAGAGAGAGAGAGAGTGATAGTTGTATGTAGAGGGCTCAAAGCGACATTAACAAGGCGACAAAATTAAATTCACAAGAACATTAATAACTGGCAAGTTCGAACGACGATGGAATCTTAACGCGACAAGGATAAATATTTTAACAGTTAATTTAACATTCAAGACCACAAGATTATTAAAATCTACTAACCGGATTCGTGAAATTATAGTTATTATTATTATTTGTTGATAGACGTAATAATTAATATAGTTTTGTTCGTTGTAAGAAGTAAAATTTTTGTTTATAGTGAAAACTTTGCCAAAGTATCTAATGAAACTATAATAAAGTAACCGCATAAAGTTGAAACATTCAATCTGTTTTAATCAACTTGAGAACATCACACTATAAACAAAGACGACCGAGAAACCACCCTCTCTCTACTTATATATATCTATATATGTACCTATACACCATACACAGACACTCATATTATCTAATATGTATTAGAGAGAGATAGTTGTATAAAAAAGATATATATATATATATATATATATATGATAGTAGAGTTTCACTTGTCTCTATCGTTAATTGTATTAGTTGGCCGCTTCCTGGTTGCCCGATCTACATCCGGTCTGTTCTATTTTGATTGTAATTTCCGGTAAAAACTCTATGTCTTTCACTTGGCTGGTTATAATACATTTCAAAATGGCCGCCTAGGGTGTCGTCAACGTAATTACAAAATGAATTTGTCCAATGGCGGGATCTCGGTTGCCATGACAGCCTTGATTAAAACAAGCGAATGTCTCCATCGTCGTCTTTGTCGTATATATATATATATATATATATATAAAACTAACCGAAAATATTGCCATGGTAACTCAACCACCGCCGCTAGATGTCTCTCGAGATGGTGATTTTTTTATTGGAGAGACACTGTAGACACACTTAAATACTATAAGATAGGTCTTCCTATATTTTTTATTATTTCTTTCTATTTTATATTTATAGAGGGATGAAATCGTTTATTTCAGTTACACTTTTGTACTGTTGGTGTTTTAGTTGATGGATGTTGTTTAATTAGTTTTTATAGCATGCATCTTGTATCTCGCTCTTTATGCTCTTTTGTTGTTATGTTTTTATTCACTCACAACTTTAAACACTGATTCTCCCATCCAAGTCCATAATTAAATTTTTCGTTGTTGAATGTCAG